>WNWK01010548.1:0-69605 GCA_009830355.1 Cherax destructor | reverse complement strand
CTATTATATTTTAACTAGGTGATTTATTTGTGATTGTTTTTGGTATTTTGTATTAAATATTGATATACTCCCTCCTTTTATGATAAATGCTACATATACATTGCTGTGGTGCAGGGACCACCAGGATGAGCAACCTGTGGCCTTAAGGTCACATACGGCCTTCTAGGACATTAAGTGCAGCCTTCTGAATGAATTATTTTTCTTGAAGTTATTATATAATAATTAACTTTTACAAAATAACCAACATTTGTAGTATATCTAATCAAAATTTCTTGAATGCAGCCTTATTAGATTACAGCTAACTTTAATGTGCCTTCCAACATAAAAGATTCCCACTCTTGACCTAGAATAGGCCACATTGTTCCAGCCTTTTATTAAAATTTTTATACTGACTCATTTGGATTTGAACTTTGGTGAATAGATTTATTTCCAGTTCTCTGAATATGAACATTTTCCATTAGACTTAATCTTTCTTCTTATATATTTTCAGGCTTACCTTTTAAACATTCCTTCGTGGGACTGGAAACGTGGTGATGATGTAATCTGTTTAGCAGAGCTCAAACTAGGCTTCATAGCACAGTCATGTCTAGCTCCAGGATTCTCCACAATGATGGCTAATCTTTTTGCTATGAGATCTTACAAAACTGTAAGTAAATATTAAGGTGTTTTATCTTAATTATAAAAAGAAACTTTACCTGTATGCTGAGTACTTATTGTCTTGATGTTTTGAAAACATGTCAATACAGATTTCTAAAAATATTTTTTTATCGTACTAATTGTGCATATTCAATGTGTGCTAGTCGCAAATAACTAGTATTTGCTCAAAAAAGTTAAGCTTATTGCTTGAAAACTATAAATGTTTTACCTAATATATTTTCTTAAGAAATATTAGGTAAAACTTGCGCATATATGCATCATTGAAATACAAGGACGGCTGTTGTAATGTAGCATCAGACAGCTTCATGATTTTACTAAATTCAAATTCAGTTCAAATTTCTTTCTTCCACATGATACATGGTTTGTACTAAAAAAAATGGATGACATTTAATATGGCACATAGAAAGCCCCTGGTTATGCAGAGCATTTTGGGCAAGCTTGAACCTAACAGGACAATAAACATTTAACATATAGTATGTATACAAAGACTTTAAAGATATACGTACACAGAATAAAATTAAGTGAATATGACACAAATATATATGCAAGTACAGTGGTACCCCGACTTACGATATTAATCCGTCAGAGAGGGCATATTTTAAGGCGAAACAATCGTTACACGAATCAATTTTCCCCATAAGAAATAATGGAAATAAATTTAATCCGTCCAAGACTTCCAAAAGTAGTTAAATAAAATATTTTTTAGAACTTTTTGACATTAAATAATACAGAATTTAATAAAGAATACCTAAATACACATGTAAATATTGTACAATAACATGTCACTTACATTTATTGAAGAGTTGTTGATGTGTGGAGGAGGGGAGAAGGTGGAGTAGTATGCTAGTGTTTGGAAGGAGAATCCCCTTCCATTAACACTGCAGGTGGCAAGTTCTTTTCTGGGGTTACTGGCCTTTTTCTTTGAATGCTACACTCCCTGCATGAATGCTACACTCCCTGCATGACACCTTTCTTAATAAATTACATAGACTATACAACAAACATTGTCCTATAAAAATGAAACAGATTACGAATAAACGGTTAGGCTGCCCATGGCTAACTAACAACTTACTAAAATCCATTAACAAGAAACATCAATATGAGAAGCAATATAGACGGGATTCATATAGGAGTTTGTTAAACACTATTCATCAGTTCTCACCAAACTAATAAAAAAGCCAAACAATTGTACTACTCCAGCAGATTCACTGAAACAAGAGGAGATATAAAAAGACCTGAAAACACTCTCACAGATTATGGGCACCCACAAACTGAAAAAAATAGGGATATTGTCCTAACTAAACCAAACGAAACACCACTACAGCCTATTGATACAGTAAACAAGATAAATGACTTCTTCTCAACTATAGGATCAAATCTTGCCAGTAAAATTCCAGATACCAACGCCCGAGCAAGTGATTACCTAGATGGGAATTTCCCATCCTCCTTATATCTTGCACCTACAGAACCCACTGAAGTCTCCATGATAATCAAGTCACTTAAAAATAAATCAGGACATCTGTCTCAAGTTCCACCCTTAATATACAAACGAGCTGCTCATGTCCTTTCATATCCTATTTCTTTACTTTTTAACAAATCATTAGAATCTAGCACCTTCCCAACACTACTCAAAACAGCAAGGGTTACACCAATACACAAAGGTGGTGACCCTACAGACGTAAATAACTATAGGCCTATATCAAATCTACCATTGCTATCCAAAATATTCGAGAAACTTGTGCACAAGAGATTATACTCGTTTATAACTACACAAAGCATACTCAACCCCTGCCAATTTGGCTTCAGGAAAAATAAAGCACTAACGATGCAATAGTAAAAATGATAGACCTGCTTTACACAGCACTTGAAAATAAGGAATATCCACTAGGACTTTTATTGACTTAAGGAAAGCTTTTGACACAGTAAACCACGGCATCCTACTCCACAAACTTGACCACTATGGAATAAGAGGTCATGCACTAGCATACCTCAAATCCTACCTCACTAATAGGTACCAGTATGTCACTATTAAAGACACATCCTCCACGACACTACCACTAGACACCGCGTACCGAGGAAGTGTCCTTGTCCCCTGCTCTTCCTCTTATACATCAATGATCTTCCCAATGTATCACAACACTTGAAACCAATACTCTTTGCTGACGATACAACTTATGTCATCTCCCACACAAACCTTGCCACGCTTAATACCATTGTTAACGACGAATTAATAAAAATATCAACATGGATGACTGCCAATAAACTTACACTCAACACTGATAAGACCTTCTATATTATGTTTGGCAACAGAACAGATGATCCACAATTAAACATTAAGATCAACTCTACACCTATTGCTAGACATAACGAGGGCAAGTTCCTGGGCCTTCACCTTGACAGCAGCCTGAAATTCAGCACCCATATCCAACACATAACAAAGAAAGTGTCCAAAACTGTGGGGATCCTCTCTAAGATACGGATGTTGTACCACAATCAGCCCTACTCACACTATACTACTCACTCATCTATCCCTACCTCACATATGCCATTTGTCATGGGATCAACAGCAATTACCCACCTAAAGCCAATAATAACCCAACAAAAAGCCGCAGTAAGAATTATCACACAATCCAACGCTAGGCAGCACACCCCCCCACTCTTCAAAGACCTAAACCTACTCACTGTCCAGAACATCCATACTTACTACTCTGCTATCTACATTTATAGAACCATTAATTCCAACTTTAACCCTGAGCTAAAACACTTTCTTGACAGTTGTGACAGGACCCATAGACATAATACCAGACATAAACACCTCTTTGACATTCCCGTGTCCGACTAAATCTTTACAAAAATTCAATGCGCATAAAAGGGCCTAAAATCTGGAACTCCCTGCCTGAAAACTCTAGAACTGCAGACACAACCTCCATTTTCAAAGGCACCGTTAAAAAACATCTTATCTCACTTACGCACCCGACCGATAGTTAACCATACGAAAACTACTTTATCTTGCACATATCCACAGCAAAATACACTTATTGATATCTGTGATTCTCCTTAATTTGCACATTACTAACCACAGCAAAATACACTTATTGATATCTGTGATTCCCTTTAATTTGCACAGTTCTAACCAAAATTCTGATACAACTATTGCTCCATAATACTTAAGCTAGTCATAAGTTTGCCTAAGATACTCCAATATAGAATCTATATTATGCCAATATGTCACCTTTACCATTAATATATAAACTAATTGCTAACTTTTTATACTAATTGTTAAATTCTCAATGTTTAAATTCCAGTACCTAAATTTTGTAAACCTAACCTTACAATCTGTATATCCATTGTATAGCTATTGAGTAAGACCTATCATAAGACTGCCTGAAAAGCCTAGGCATACCTAGGCATATTATTGGCCATCTTGTAATATCAACTTTAATGTATAACTATAAGTACCCCCCACCTTGTATTACATGAAATAAAGGATTTGAATTTGAATTTGAATGAATGCTACACTCCCTGCATGAATGCTACACTCCCTGCATGAATGCTACACTCCCTGCATGAATGCTACACTCCCTGCATGAATGCTACACTCCCTGCATGAATGCTACACTCCCTGCATGAATGCTACACTCCTGCATGAATGCTACACTCCTGCATGAATGCTACACTCCCTGCATGAATGCTACACTCCCTGCATGAATGCTACACTCCTGCATGAATGCTACACTCCTGCATGAATGCTACACTCCCTGCATGAATGCTACACTCCTGCATGAATGCTACACTCCCTGCATGAATGCTACACTCCCTGCATGAATGCTACACTCCCTGCATGAATGCTACACTCCCTGCATGAATGCTACACTCCCTGCATGCCTACTACACTCCCTGCATCCTTGCTACACTCCCTGCATCCTTGCTACACTCCCTGCATCCTTGCTACACTCCCTGCATCCTTGCTACACTCCCTGCATCCCTGCTACACTCCCTGCATCTCTGCTACACTCCCTGCATCTTTGCTACACTCCTGCATGCCTGCTACACTCCCTGCATGCCTGCTACACTCCCTGCATCCCTGCTACACTCTCTGCATCTTTGCTACACTCCCTGCATGCCTGCTACACTCCCTGCATAAATGCTACACTCCCTGCATAAATGCTACACTCCCTGCATAAATGCTTCACTCCTGCACATTCTTTACCACAGGCTTGGCACTAGGAGCTTTCTTGGGGCCCATGGTGGCTTATTTAGCAGTTGCAAGCACTAAAAACAGTGGAATAATGACAATATACTGGTATGAATGCGTGGGTGTGGGTGGGTGGTCGCTCTCACTTGTAAACAATAGCACACTGACGCTCCCTGGAGTGCACGCTCAGCTGGGCGCCAAGCGGACACGTCCGGTACGAATGTCGTTAGACGAAGCAAACATCGTAAGTCACAGTCAAATTTCTTACGTTATAAATATCGGTTATCGAAAATAACGTAAAATGATAACATCGTAAGTCGGGGTACCACTGTAGATAAAAGCATAGTATGGTACATGATAATATGAAAAGAACAAAAAGTCACAGTACCGTGACTGGATTTTTTATATTTTTTAATTCATGTTAAGCGCTAAACCTATTTGGGTTATTCAGCGCAATACTTTGTGGAGGCTTGATCCTCCGTCTGCTGGGCGCGAGACAGACACGCTCTCTATTTGTACTCACCTATCCTACCGTGACTGGAGCAATTCACAAATAACCCTCACAGAGGAAAAAGAAACTTATGATGATGGTTTGGTCCAACGTGGACTATTAACTAGTGACACACAAGTCGAACCGAAACATCATCATGAGTTTCTTTCGCCTATGTGTGGGTTATTTGTGTATAACATGAAGAATTAGTTGGGTCAAAGTTCAGGCATATAAGTTCTCAAGTACAATTTTTGACATGAGGTAACAATCTTGCAATAACTCAGATTGTGGATGCAATGACTATTGCATGTAACAAAGCTCAGTACAGTGTATTGTAGCATCAGTGCTCTTATGGAGAAACAAAAAAAACAGTAAAGGGTAATAAAAAACAGGTGGGGGAAATTATTTGACTACGGTGTCTAGGCACACAGTGCCTACTTTGGCTTAGTTTTGAATTTAGTAAAATAGTTGCAATTTTTCAGTTTGATAAGGTATTCCACATCTTTAGTCATTTAATTTGTTCATCTGAACATAAAGATTAACAGTACACCGAGCAATAGGCAGGATGAGTGAGGTCTTGGGAATACACCTGGACAGCAAGCTAAAATTTAGCAAACACAAAACCAAAGCATTTCTTAAAAAAATTCAAAACAGTGGGCATTTTCTCAAAAATACACCATTATGTCTCCCAAACATCTCTTCAGTAAGGGAGGAGGGTAAATAAAGTTCATAGGGAAAGAGCTCTTAATTCTAACCCATAATGCATAATTGTTTAAAACGTATACTTAGTTTCTTGGATAAATTACTGTGGCCAGCTGGCCCAATGGCTTACGTGCTGGCCTGGGGTTTTATGACTCACCGTGGGTTCAGATTCCACCTGTTCTTTGGTTTGATAATATTTTAAAAATAAATTGTATGCAGTTTTCATTAGCCAATCATTTATTATTATGGTCATATTCATTTTCAGCATCCCCAGAAAACAAAGTGAAATACCTTTTTTTCCTTGAAGCACAAAATGTTTAAAAATTTGTAGACCAGTGTTATACCAGGTAGAGTGTACTGTAGAATTATTGTTAAGTAAAAGGACACAAATGCAACTAATGTGACATTTTGTTATGGCAACATTTCACTCTCCAGGAGCTTTATCAAGCCGTTACGAACAATACATGGATACAGAGGGTATATATAGGCTTAGAGTGAAGTGTAATACTAGTGGTAGTAGTAGTACTAATACAAATATGTATGGTAGAACAATCAACTTGTACATGAGTAAAAGGTTATAAAAACTATTACTTGGGTAGCATAAATTAGACAAATATTGGTGGTTGGATTTGAGAAGGTCTGTTTCAGTGTTCCTCTATAATGTGCTTGTGTAGTATTAGCAGCAAGAATCCTCCTGAAAACGGTAAACCCTGCCATCACATAGTCTCTGCTGCTAACACTACACAAGCACATTACAGAAGAGGAACACTGAAACAGACCTTCTCAAATACAACCACCAATATTTGTCTAACCTATTTTTATGCTACCCAAGTAATAGCTTCTACAACCTTTTACTCATGTGCCAGTTGATTGTTCTACCATATTTGTATTACTACCACTAGTATTACACCTCACTCTAAGCCTATATATACCCTCTGTGTCCATGTATTGTTTGTAACAGCTTGATAAAGCTCCTGGAGAGCGAAACGTTGCCACAATAAAATGTTACATTAGTTGCATTTGTGTCCTTTTACTTAACATATTGTCGGTAATTCTACCAGTATTAATCTACGTAGAATTATTATTGAAGACGTCATGGGTAAGACGAGGTAGAATTGCAGAGCATCAGAGAGGATTTAGGAAGGGTAGAAAATTTCATGACCAAGTGTTTATATTGAAGCATACAAGTGAAAAATACTTAGATAAGGGTAAGGAGCTGTTTGATGCACTTGTTGATTTAGAAAAGGCAAATGATTGGGTAGTAAGGAGCCAAATTGCAAATGTTGCAAATATGTGGAAGAAGTGGTAGGTTACTGAAAACAATTAGAGTTTTTATGAGGATAGTGAGGCACAGGTTAGGGTATGTAGGAAGGAGGGAGAACTATTTCCAAGTGAAAGAAGAAGTTAGACAGGGATATACAATGTCACCATGGATGTTTTAACATATTTATGGATGGGGTTGTAAAATAGGTGAATAGTAGGGTGTTGGGAAGAGGTGTGGAAGTAAAAGATGTTGAATCTGGTATAAAGTGGAATTTATCACAGTTCCTCATGTTGATAACCATTCTTTTGGGGAATTCTGAAGACAAGTTGCTAAAGGTTAGTGGAAGAGTTTGGGAGGATATGCAAAGTAATATAAAAGTTAACATGGTAAAGAGCAAGGGGATGAGGGTAGCAAAGTTTATGCAATAATAGATTATATATCAGATTGGAGGGAGTATGGAGGAAGTGGTTATATTAAGATATTTGGGAGTAGACATGGCAGCAGATGGGTCTGTGAAAGATGAAGTGAATGATATAATAGACATGGGGGGGGGAAAAAAGTGGGTGGTGTGTTGAGCAACTGTAGAAAGACAGAAAGAGGCTTATCTATGGAGACAAAAATGGGAATGTACCAGAGTATAGTGGTACGAGCACTTTTATACAGATGTGAGGCATGGGTTTTGAATGTTGCATTGTGGGGTTGCCATTGTGGGGTTGAAGGCTGAGGAGGGGTTGTTGAGGTGGTTTGGGCTTATAGAAAAAATGTAGAGGGATGGAATGATGAAGAGGGTGTATAAATCTGGGGTGAAAGGTAGAAGAGAGGCCTGGTCACGGACCGGGCCGCGGGGGCGTTGACCCCTGGAATTCTCTCCAGGTAGATAGGGGGTTGTCCCAGGAATAGTCAGAGGAAAGGAATAAAGGAGGTGTTGAGTTGTAGGGGCTTATGTTAACTAGGAGTTAATGGAAGCAAGTGTTTTTAATGGATGTGATTCAGGAAAACTGGTTAGCCAGACTTTAGTTATGGAGGTGAGAAGGGCAGTATCTACTCTGAAGCAAAGGTGGGAATGTTGCAGTCATAGGGTAATCTGAATTGTGATGTCAGGACACTTCTGGAAAGACAGCAGTTTTCTTCTTTGGATCACCCTGCCTTGACAGGAGACAGCCATTGAGATAAATGAAATATTCCATTTCTGATTTGTTCAGTGGAAATTGAAATGTTGTCTGTGGTTAATTCAAATGTAACAAAATAATTATGGAACTCGTATGTTTAAGGTACCTATCCAACCAGACATGTTGAGCTGTCTTTCTCTAACAACATTTTCTAATACATATAGTGTATGAAGGGTCTTCTAATGTATTCTTTACTCATGCCCTTTGAGGTATAACAGTGCAATTATGATAATGTGGATCACATTAAATTTGAACTGGCTGAGAGCTGAGGACTTCCTTGATTACTGAGTTTTCCAGGTTCCTGAAGCTCTGATTAAGCAACACAAACTGTATACTATACTATATACAGTGGTACCTCGAGTTACGATGGTCCCCAAAATCGCCCTTTTATGTAAGTTTATTTTTTTAAATGCTTTTGTAAGTATATTTTTGGGGGTGTAAAAAGACTAGTCTATTTTACATTATTCCTTATGGGGATAAATTCGTTTGGTAATGGCACTTGAACAGCATTCTCGAACGAAAAAATATCGTAACTCGAGGTACCACTGTACAGTGAACTATTGATTTAGCAAATAATGACTTAATAAACTTTGGTAATACAGGTCAAAATCCACTGGTTAATTAATTCTGAAACAACAGGCTAAGTCAATTGGTTATAAATTTGTTATGTTACAATCATAGCAAAGTCATCACAGTCACCACCCACTCTTTTAGTTCATTAAATCGAGGGTTTAATTGTAGGTGAGCTGTAGGAAGAGACTATTTCTGGCTTCTGAATATTCTGTAACAAGCTTTGTGATTATCTGGGAGTTGCTCTTTTTGACTGCAGCATTCTGTCCAGTGTTCAGATGGTGCCTCTCAGAAATTGTTCTCACAATTCTGAAGGTCCTTCAGACTACTGGTTAAGGAGGATCTGCTAAAATACCTGAACGACTAAAATTTACAAAGTCCTGAAGTTCGTATTTTTGCTTGTGTGGGAGAAGGAGCACATTCATGAGTAAAAGGATGAGCATTGATATTTTTGCTTTTATGTTGTACGACAAACTTTTCCGTAATATAATTTGAACCTTACTGATTATGTTGTACATTGATTATTGTTCACTTCTGCTTCCTCTACTGACCAACAGAAAATCATTATTGCAGTATCTTCAACAGAAGTTATTAATATATCCAATTTCAGGTGGCAATATGCAGTTTTATTGAAGAAAACTATTAAGCAATTTTTTAAATAACACATTACTCTTCAACTAATTAGAAATACTGGCTTAATGACACTATGTTGTGTGGTAGTCACCTGACATGTCGCCGTGGCAGGACCATTATCAGCAGGGTTCTGGCATGGAGATGTACACAGAGGCCCTAAGCCCTGCTTTTGTGGACCTTGAATTTAGTGAAACATCTGCGTAAGTAATTGTGTTAGGTATTATTTGCAGCCTGGACAGTGTGACAGTGATACCCAACTACTGTACTAACATTGGTCTATATTATGCTAATGATTGGTGTTTAATCTAACTTCCCATCCATGTTATACCAACTGGATAAATTGTACTTAAAAAAATATTTTTATACCCTAAAGGCTCTGTTGACTCAGGAGTTTGGGGATGCAAGTTATAATAAGATTAATAAATCGTTGCATCACAAGGACAGGTATACAGTATTTGAATATGATTCTGCATTGTCAGCTTCTGATAGCAGCCATGTGTGTGCCCACTCAGGTTACATAATAGTTGGCAGACAATAAGTTTTAAGCTTCTCAAATGGACTCTCATTGTTTGTGCTTAATATAACTGATTATCTTTGAAAGTCAGAATTATTATCAATTAATTCAGCTAAACTGCAAACCTTGACTGCCAACTTTTTTGTTGAATGCCTTATTATACCTCCCCAGAAAAAATATAAATTAATACTTGTGTGATTAGTCTGTTTTAGAATCCTCTGTCAGAATGTCAGGAAGATTTATATGTGTGAGTTGACTTAACCCTTTCAGGGTCGGTCCCGTATATGTACGGCTTGATAGCCAGTGTCAGTTCCGTATTTATACGCCAAAATTCTAGCGCCTTCAAATGTGGTGGAAGAAAGCTGGTAGGCCTACATATGAAAGAATGGGTCTGTGTGATCAGTGAGCACAGTATAAAATAAAAAATTCTGCAGCACACAGTGCATAATGAGAAAAAAAAACTGATCGTGTTTTTGGTTTAAAACAGCGACTTAGCAGTGTATTTTTGTATAGTATTTATGGTTTTATTCTCCTTTTCTTGGTCTCATTTGATAGAATGGAAGATATATTACAGAAATAGAGATGATTTTTTGTGGTTTCACGATGAAGAGTACCTTGAAATTGAGCTGAAAGTAGCGGAAATGTTAGATTTTTGCTGATGTTCAAGAGTAAACAAATCATGCCATGCATCCAATACATGTCAACTGGTAAGTCTGATATTCTTTCACAAGTGCGCTGATATTATTTATAGCATTTTTACAATAATGCAGTAGTCTTCATAACAGTAAATATTCTATTTTTTGTGAGAATAAAAATTCAAAATGGAAAGCAACAGTAATATAAGAGGAGCCTGGAGACGTGACTAATGAACGGATAAAATGTTATTTTAGTGCCAGGAATGTCTGTCTTGTTTATTTTGGATCCTTTTTTGAAATTGGTAAATCGGTAAATGGGTGGTTTCTTGTGTACTCAATCGATAGAACAAATAGAGTTCTAGTGAAAAAGCTATGATTTTAGTTGACTGGAACAATGGAATTGGCCGAAAATAGGGCTCAAAATTGGCAAAATCGCCAATGCGTATATATCACCGATATTGCTAACTTCGCAAGAGAATAATTTCGTAAGTTTTCCATCAAATTTTATACTTTTGGTGTCATTACCATCGGGAAAAGATTCTCTGCCATTTCATAAGATTTTTTTTTTTTAAATTTTTGACCCTGAGAGTGAGTTAAGGATCGGGGGTCTCGACCCTCAAAGGGTTAAATTTGTTATTTGTATTTTTTTACTAAAGACATGTGTGGCAATGGCTGAGTGTATTGGGACAATGTTATGTTTCCTCAGTCTCCAGACATGCAGGCATGGCAGAATGACTACCTCTGTGGCACTGGCTGCGAAATGTACACGGAGACACTCTCACCAAGTTTTGTGGGCATGACATTTCCCCAAGCATCAGAGTAAGTGTACCAGCACAATAATAATTTTTTTTATGAACACATTGGCCGTTTCCCACTGAGGCAGGGTGACCCGAAAAAGAAGAAACACTCCATCACTGTTTTGCCAGAGGCTTGCCGACACTACAGTTCAAAAACTGTAATATATCTCCACCCCTCCAGAGTGCAGGCACTGTACTTCCCACCTCCAGGACTCAAGTCTGGCTAACCGGTTTCCCTAAATCCCTTCATAAATGTTACTTTGCTTATACTCCAACAGCACATCAAGTTATAAAAACCCTTTGCCTCCACTTTCTCCTGTCTACCATGCTCATGCACACTTGCTTTAAGTACAAGCCCCTAGCACACAAAACCTCCTTTACTCCCTCCCTCCAACCTTTCCTAGGACGATCCCTACCCTACCTTCCTTCCACTACAGATTTATATGCCCTCCAAATCATTCTATTTTGTTCCATCCTCTCTAAATGTCCAAACTACCACAACAACCCTTCCCCAGCCCTCTGGATAATGCTTTTAGAAATCCCACAGCTCCTAATCTCCAAGTTATGGATTCTCTGCATAATATTCACACCACACATTGGCCTCAGACACAACACCTCCACTGCCTCCAGCCTTCTCCTTGTTGTAACATTCACCACACATTCTTCACACTCATAAAAGAGTGATAGTATCACTATACTCTTATACATAGCCCTCTTTGTTTCCATGACTCCTCATTGTGCAACTCATGTGGTTCACCTCATTTTTCACAGACCCATCTGCTGACAAGTCCACTCCCAAATATCTGAAAATATTCACCTCTTTCATACTCCCTACCTCCAATCTGATATCCTATCTTTCATTACCAAATTTTGTTATCCTCATCACCTTGCTCTCTCCTATATTCACTTTTAATTTCCTTCTTTTATACACCCTCCCAAATTCATCCTGCAACATCTCTTCAGAATCTTCCAAAAGCACAGTGTCATCAGCAAAAAGCATTCGAGACATCTCCCACTTAGTGGTAGATTCTTTATCTTTTAATCACCCACCTCTTCCCAACACCCAATCATTTATGTACTTCTCTTACAACCCCATCTATAAATATGTTGAACACCCATGGTGATATCATGCATCCCTGTCTAAGGTCTACTTTTACTGGGAAATAATCTCCCTCCTACATACTGTAACTTGAGCCTCACTATCTTCATAAGAACTCTTAATTGTTTTCAATAACCTACCACCTAGTCCATACACTTGCAGCATTTGCCACATTCCTTCTCTATCCACCCTATCATATGCCTTTTCCAAATCCAAATAATAATGAATAGCAAATAATCCTAAGCTGTTCAGGAAAAAAACTGTAGATAAAATACTGTTATTTATTTTTGGCTGTCCTAAAGAAGAAATCAAATTAAAAACAGTCACAAAAAGGAATTAATCACATTAGTCAGTTTTAAATCCTATATACAGTGGACCCCCGGTTTTCGTGATTTTTTCGTTCCAGAATGCTGTTCAAGTGCAATTACCAAACGAATTTAATCCCATAAGGAATAATGTAATATAGACTAGTCCTTTTAGACCCCCAAAAATACGCTTATAAAAGCATCTAAAAAAATACACTTACATAAAAGGGCGAGTTTCGAGCAGGACGAACACCAGGGGTCCACTGTACTATGTTATAATAATAATAATAATAATAGTTTATTGTGACATGATACAAAGATGTACAATGAGTTGTAGGAATAATTGGAAAAGTATGACAAAGAAAGAAACAGGCCACTAGAAATAATAGTGACACAGTTTAAGCAAAAGGAAGAATTGCTGAAGAAATCTAATGACAAAAAAATTGGAAGGCTAAAAGTACATATCAATTAGACAAGTTGTTTCATGAGAGGGTAAAGTAAAAATAATTACCTGTAGAATACAATACAGTACTTTGTTTCAAATTACGTACTGCATACACAAAACAAGCAATAATATGAAGGTCCATAGGACCTTGGGCAAAACTTAGCCTGGACATAATATCTACATCGCTTATTTTTTATTTCTTGGTCTCTAATACGTGGTATTAATATAAACTTAACCCCTGTGGTTTAGCGCTTCTATTTGATTATAATAATAATAATAATATAAACTTAAAAAGGATACAAACTAAGGGATTTATAAACAGTGCAAGCAGATTAAATGCAGCTAAGAGAATACAGCGCCTGCAATTTAAAGGAGGGTTTGGGATATTTGCTGTCATATCTGCACACACTGGCAAGACAGTGGTAGTGTGAATGATGGTCAAAGTGTTTTTGGGGGCACCATGCCTCAGAGGGAGACAGCCAGTGTGCTCCTTTAGTTGCAAGTCAGTAATTACAAGTGTGGGACAGAGAGAGAGAGGGACCTGGTAGTAGAAGACATTTTAGGAAAATACAAATGTGTAAAAGAATGCTAGGGAATATTTTTCTCAAATAGTGGTAAATTTCTAGAATAGGACAACATTTTAGTGTTATTTTCAATTCCTAGATTCATTGAAATCTTTAGGAACAGTATACTACAGTGGTACCCCAGATTTCGTACAGCTCCCAACTCGAACAATTATGTAAGTGTATTTTTGTAAATGCTTTTGTAAGTGTATTTTTGGGGGTCTGAAATGGACTAATCTAATTTACATTCGTCCTTATGGGAACAAATTCGTTCGGTAACGGCACTCGAACAGCCTACTGGAATGAATTATTGACGAAATCCGGGGTACCACTGTATATCCTGAGAATATGTAACGAGCACTATACTGTATATACACATCTTCCCAAGTGAGGAGGCAGGTAGTCACTTTGATGTCAAATTAACATATATTAATGTGACACTATAAGTTGACTTTTTTTTGAGCATTTTACGCAGGCGCATAACTTGGTGGGGAATCACTATAGCTATCATATCAACCCTCTCTTTCCTACACTTACCAAATCTTGTCATGCATTTAAGACTTATTAGATAACCCATCTTAAGAATTCTAGTAAGTACCTTTAAAATTATATTTTATATTTGCATGATAATATATTAACAGTTTGTAATAGTGTACAGTGGAACCCCGGTTAACGAACACCCCGGAAATCGTGCAATTATGTAAGTATAATATTGTAAGTGTTTGTGGAAGTGTATATTTGGGGGTCTGAAATAGACTAACCTAAATGACATTTTTTCTTAAGGAAGTAAATTCGTTCGGTAATGGCACTTGAGCAGGCTTCTGCAATGAATTTTTTTCATTAACCGGGGTTCCACTGTATATCATTGTACAGTGTTGGATGGGATACTTATACAAAGTGCTCAATGTGTATTTTATATGGAGGTTTTGTTTCCTCATATTTTCTTCAGTCATCCAGACAGATGTATAGTGATGAAATGTATCACTAAAGTAAAGTTGTATATTTAGTGATTGTATAGACAGCTTGATAATTGTGAATATCACAAAACTTAAATTACACAATATTATATATAATTAAGAATTAGACACATTTATTTGGTTAACAAAATGCGCTTCATCTTTATTCTTGAGTTTAGGGAATTTTGTTGAAAATGCTTGGATCAGTGTTATGAAAACTGAAAAAAAATAATATGGATAGAAAGAGATGTGTCTATTTTAGCCTCAGTCAGAGGCCCTCTTGCTGTAGATGGTCTCAGATTGAGCCTGAAATATTTTGAGTCTCCTTTATTCATGTTCTATACAGTTGAACCCCCATGTCCGCAGATTCAGTTTCTGCAGTTTCATTTATCCGCAGTTCACTGCAACCCGAAAATATTAAATGGATAATTCCAGCAATAAACAGTTCATAAGTTGCAAATATATTTAAACTGTGTGTGTACAAGATATTTTTCATTGATCCATTGTCTCATGAGGGTTAAGCTAAAACATTAGAATCCCATTCATGAGATAGAGGATGAGGATAATGCACAATGTACGTATTTTATTATTATTTAATGTGGTAATAATAATAATAATAGTTTATTTAGACATGGTACAATGATACTTAGTTAGGTAGACATGATACAATGATACATAGGTATAAATGAGGTGTACATGCCAAAAGCCCCTAATATGCTGTGCATTGCTGTGCATAATTTATCAATTAAACTTTATCATAGGTATGTACGTAAATGGAAAATGACTTGTTTATAGGTTTCGCTACTATCCGTAGTTTTGAACATCTATGGTAGGGCTTGGAATGTGTCACCTGCGGATATGGGGAATACTGTATTTTGCTCCAAATGGTTTCTCATTTTCTGTTGTTGAATAATATTTAATTGATTTATCCAGCTGCAGTTATTTCACACAACAGTTCAAATAGCAGCTTTCTGTACATAGTACATATCTGTATGCAATTTTGTATAGTATGTGCATAAAATAGCTTGTTATCATAGATTTCATTAGTATCTAATAACATTTACTCCACAGACTCTGTTTTTCAAAGCTAAAACTTCTTTTGCTGGCAATTGAAGTTAAAAATGAAGAGGGAACAGATAGCAAGATTGCAATCAATCCAAAAGCAACCAAAATTCAACCAAATACACAAGGATTTTTTATTGCTCAGTCTGCAGATGAAGTTAAAAGGTAAGATTAGAATTGAATAAGGCTGTAAATTCTAGCAATTCAACCCAAATTATTTTATAACCATTAAATATACAGTATTAACCCACATTTTGGATGGGAAACCTAAGATGTTATTTTTTGTCCATCCCGGACCATTGTCAAGTTATTACTTTATAACAGGCCAGGACAGACTGACAAGGTTGTCTAAAGTTTCCTCTGCAAACTGTGTGTTAATAATGAATTATTCCTGGTTCTATATTGTGATGCATTTACTATTCAGGGATTCAGGGAAACCAATTAGCCGGACTTGAGTCCTGGAGGTGGGAAGTACAATCCTTGCACTATAAAGGAGGGGTTTGGGATATTGGCTGTTTGGAGTGACATCTAAACTGTTGTATCTGAGTGCCTCTGCAAAGACAGTGATTATGTGTGAATGATGGTGAAAGTGTTTCTTTCTTTTTTGGGTCACCCTGCCTCGGTGGGAGATGGCTGATGTGTTGAAAAAAAAAGTATTTAAATATATTTAATATCACATTGGAGGGAGGGAGTATGGAAGAAGTGAATGTGTTCAGATATTTGGGAGGAGACTTGTCAGCGGATAGGTTTATAAAGGATGAAGGAAAAAATGTGAGTAGTTCATCTGTGGAGACAAAAATTGTTATCCATGGAGGTAAAGAAGGGAATGGACCAGAGTATAGTGGTACCAACACTCTTCTATGGGTGGGAAGCATAGGTTGTAAATGCTGCATCGAGGAGGAGGCTGGAGGCAGTAGAGATGTCGTGTCTAGGGGCAATGTGTGATGTAAATATTATGTAGAGAATTTGTAGTGTGGAAATTATGAGGTGTGGAGTTACTAGAAGTATTCAGAGGGCTATAGAGGGGTTGTTGAGGTGGTTTGGTCATTTAGAGAGGGTGGAGCAAAATAGGATTGACTTGCAGAGTGTATAAATCTGTAGTGGAGGGGTAGGAGTCATCATAGGAAAAGATGGAGGGTGGGAGTAAAAGAGGTTTTGTGTGCAAGGGGCTTGGACATGCAGCAGGCATTTGTGAGTGTGTTAAATAGGAGTGAATGGAGATTAATGGTTTTTGAGATCTGATGAGCTGTTGGAGTGTGAGCAGGGTGAAAAGTTTTTACGAGGATAGTGAGGCTCAGGTTAGAGTGTGTAGGCGAGAGGGAGATTATTTCCCAGTAAAAGTAGGCCTTAGACAGGGATGTGTGATGTCACCATGGTTGTTCAGTATATTTATGGATGGAGTTGTAAGAAAAGTGAATGATCGGGTATTGGCAAGAGGTGGGGGATTCTGAAGAGAAGTTGCAGAGGTTGGTGGATGAGTTTGGTAGGGTATGTAAAAGAAGGAAATTGAAAGTGAATATAGGAAAGAGTAAGGTGATAAGGATAAAAAAAAATTAGATAACGGAAGATTAGATATTAGATTGGAGGGAGAGAGTATGGAGGAGGTGAATGTGTTCAGATATTTGGGAGTGGATGTGTCAGCAGATGGGTATATGAAGGATGAGGTGAATCATAGAATTAACAAAGGAAAAAAGGTGAGTGGTGCACTGAGGAGCTTGTGGAGACAGAGAACTTTATCCATGAAAGAAAAGAGGGGAATGTATGAGAGTATAGTTATACCAACACTCTTGTATAGGAATAGACTGAGGGCAATGTGTGGTGTGAATATAATGCAGAGAATCCGTAGTTTGGAGATTAGGAGGAGGTGTGCTGGAGAGCTGAGGAGGGGTTGTTGAGATGGTTTGGACATATAGAGAGGATGGAACAAAATAGAATGACTTCGAGAGTACTATATAAATCTGTAGTGGAGGGAAGACGGGGTAGGGGTCGGCCTAGAAAAGGTTGGAGGGAGGGGGTAAAGGTGGTTTTGTGTGCGAGGGGCTTGGACTTCCAGCAAGCGTGCGTGAGCGTGTTAGATAGGAGCGAGTGGAGACAAATGGTTTTTAGGACTTGACGTGCTGTTGGAGTGTAGGCAAGGTAACATTTATGAAGGGTTTCAGGGAAACCAGAAGGCCGGACTTGATTCCTGGAGATGGGAAGTACAGTGCTAGCACTCTGAAGGAGGGGTGTTAATGTTGCAGTTTTGTAGCTGTAGTGTAAGCACGCCTCTGGCAAGACAGTGATGGAGTGAATGATGATGAAAGTTTTTCTTTGTCGGGCCACCCTGCCTTGGTGGGAAACAGCCTATGTGTTAATTATAATAATAATAATACTAGTTAACTAATTACCAGTATTGAAAAGTAAATAAAAATATACAAGTTTATCCTATCAATAAATATACAATATTGTACAACACAAAAAAAAAATTATGGTACATTGACTTGATTACCCAGGGATGATACGGTTACAGTATGTGTAGTGATATGTGGTACAGGTACTCACCATTAATGTAGTCAGCTGAAAGCATATTGCTAGCCCGTGAACAGATCAAAATTCGAAGCTTGATGGCTATTGAATGTACATTGTAAAGTCGAAATAAGAAATATCATAAGTCGAACCAACATAGAGCGAGGATCATCTGTAAGTTATTCAAAGGTGCAGTAAATAGAATTTTATGGTAAACACACTGAAGAGGTAATTAAACCACATGAGATGTGAGGTACAAAGGGGTGGATAATAAATCTAGCCACTCTCCCACAAGGTTTCCCATACTATTTTCCATTGTCAAAATTCTGTGACATATACAATAAACTTCATTTTAGAGGTGTGATTTCTGAATACGTACCTTACAAAAAACTGGGCAGCCTGTTCACACGAGAAGTGATTTTGGATGATGAATTATCACTTTAGAAGTATTTGTCTATTCGTATGTCCAAGCCTTCACTCCCCGGAGAAAAAATAATTTGATAAGTTATCATTCATATTTAATAAATTCTTCCATTGGTCATGTGTACAGCAGTGGGTAATGAATAAAAGGACATCAAAACCACATTTCTTAAATTTTATATGCACTTAATTTTTCCCTTAAAGCACAATTTGGGTATGCAGTACACAGTAATTAAACTTCTGTTGTATTGCTATACATTTATCGTGTTCATTATTTTTTTTTTTTTTTTTGTACTATTTTGTCCTTAAAAATTATATCCCAGCTATAAGTCAAGGGTATGTTCTGAGCTTTTTTTTTTTTCTAAGAGAAAGGTTGCCTTAGGGATGAAAGTTTATAGTAGAGTACAGTACTTTAATATAATAGGGTAGAACTGTTTTTGGCACAATTAAATTTGACTAAGTTGCAAATGCTCCACAGAGAGATGGAATTAAGACCAGACATGAGAGAACGGGATTGCAGTGTGAGAGGTTCAATGAGAGCTGCAGAAGCAGGGCCATGACTAAAATGTGAAGAGTGCAAAGTGGAACTCGTAGTGGTGATCTGGGAGAAGATTGCAACATTCAAGGTGCTTAAGAACCTTTTCATTTAGAATACATAATCACATTTGAGGTAGTAGAGTTGAGGGCTATAGACTGATTAGGCCACAGGTTTAATGCTTTCCATAAATATAATAAAAATAATTATTATAATAATAATAATAATGAAGAATGATTGGAGTGGCCACTTTTCTTCAGGAGAGGATAAAGCAGAGTATGTAGAAGAAAAGGGAAATATTTTAGAGGCTACACGTGGATAAAACAGGCAAAGTACTGTACAGTATAAGCTCAAGCATACCCCATTAGCATATATGTAGTAGTATATTTTTTGTTGTTTAATCCCGTTGAAACATTGTGAACCAATTGAGTTATGATTAAAAAATTAGGCATAAGTTGATCAGAGGAGAAACAGAACAGAAAGGAAGGCTAGTATCATTAGAGTTAGAAGAAAAAGAATACTGGAGAGTTTCACTTTGTCAAGAGAATGAGACCACTGTAGAGCTAATAGGATGGATTACAAGAGAAAATGATTGATGGAAGTTGTACAAAATATTTTTAACAGACTAGAGGGAACACTCAGAGATAGGATATGATAGTTTGCCAAACTTCTTTATTTTTAGTTAGTTATGCCTAGAGATGTAATAGCAAACTTAGCCTGATTTATTATAAACAATTATTAAAAATGACTAGTTGATGAAGGAAATTATTGTCAAGATCTACTGTCCTCAATCTGCTGCTGAATTTGTATGGAAGATAGCTTATCAGATCATGGTTTAGAAGTGGAAAGGGAGAGTGAAAAGGGAAAGGGAAAATAAGCTTTTATTTCAGCAATTTGTAACTTTCTTACTATACATCAATTTTCTTCTTTCAACACACCGGCCGTATCCCACCGATGCGGAGTGGCCCAAAAGGAGAAATGAAAGTTTCTCCTTTTGAATTTAGTAATATATACAGGAGAAGGGGTTACTAGCCCCTTGCTCCCAGCATTTTAGCTGCCTCTTACGACACATGGCTTACGGAGGAAGAATACTATTCCACTTTCCCATGGAGATAAGAGGAAATAAACCAGAACAAGAACTAGTAAGAAAATAGAAGAAAACAGAGGGGGTGTGTATATATATGCTTGTATATGCAAGTGTAGTGTGACCTAAGTGTAAGTAGAAGTAGCAAGACGTACCTGAAATCTTGCATGTTTATGAGACAGAAAAAAGACACCAGCAATCCTACCATCATGTAATACAATTACAGGCTTCTGTTTTACACTCCCTTGGCAGGATGGTAGTACGTCCCTGGGCGGTTGCTGTCTACCAACCTACTACCTATAATACATGAATGTATCATGTGATAAAAAAGTAATTATCTTCTCATGGAAAATCAATATGAAAACTCTTAAGATTGGTCTAGTCAGTGCAATAGGTGGTGAGAAGGGTTTTATATTGTGGGAGGGAGGAGTACCATGAATGTACTGAATTACATTACAAGGTTTAGTGTAGATAAATGGTTCAGAGAACCAACAAGTTGATAAATTAGACACGTGCAACTCTTTTGGGGTATCTTTATTGTGGAAATATTTTGCCACACAGTGGCTTCATCAGTCCACTACAAATAATAGTGAACATCAGAAGTAGATTGAGGTATTCAGTCCCTCAGCCTGGAGTCACTATAATCAGGATTTAGAGCATTTTATGTGACTATTAACATATTAAGTAAAGTTTTGTTTTGACTCCAGGCTGAGGGACTGATTATTTCAATCTCCTTCTGATCTTCACTATGCTTATTTGTACTGGACTGATTAAGTGGTGAAATATTTCCATAATAAAGATACCCAGGTGTTGCACATGTGTCACAGGATTTAGTAACTGAAGTTTTTGTTGACATGCTCAAGTGTTTTTTAATATGAGCATAAAATATATACAAATGATATTTTGTGTGAACATTATCGCATATATGGTATAAAATGTTTAGTGAGGGAAAGGCAGGGAGCAGAACATAACCAGTTGTAGTGAGGTAAGACAATTTCTGTACATCTCACTTGGATGATATGCAGTTTGACTCATTGTTACCAAAAGAGTTGTGATAAAAATTTGTCCGATATGAAATACCCAAAGGTGAGGTTAACCATATTGACCT
The DNA here is from genome assembly GCA_009830355.1 of Cherax destructor. Taxonomy (NCBI): domain Eukaryota; kingdom Metazoa; phylum Arthropoda; class Malacostraca; order Decapoda; family Parastacidae; genus Cherax; species Cherax destructor. The sequence continues at coordinate 47,897 of WNWK01010548.1, read as the reverse complement.
CTATTTTTATAGTTAATACACACTAAGTACAGATACATTTTGATGACTGAAGAGGAGGTCAAGAAGTTACAACTGAATGTTGACAAGAAGACAGCAATAAGATCAGACAAAATATATCACCATATGTCCTAAATAAATCTCAAGACAAGCTAAGTTTTCCTCTGAAAAACCTTTGGGATTTCATAAAATTATGTTCACATACCTTTGATGAGTTCTGTGAGTTTTTCTACTCCCAGAGTCCAGCCTTGGTCTAGGCTTGTCTTTATGCTTGATCAGCCAGGCTGTTGCTGCTGGTGACCTGCTAACCCACATATCCATCACATTTAATTTTGGCACATGTAAGACAGAACAAACAGGAAGAAAAGGAGAAATATCGGCATGAAAAGTCATTGAGCTGATTCTGAATTTAATCCTGTAGTTACTGTGTAAGGTAGGTGTCATGATTGAATCTCGTGGATTAGGAAATCCACAAATTCAGGGGTTGAACTGTTCACTGATTTTTACTAATGACTACAGGGTTTGTCATATTCTCTGTTGCATAATTTTTTTTATTTTTAACAAACTGGCCGTTTCCCACCGAGATAGTGACCCGAAATAGAAATAATTTCACCATCATTCACACTGTCATTGTCTTACCAAAGGCATTCACATATGTATGTTGTATATAGTAAATGGGTACATTTTTTAATGTATTAATAGCAATTACATATTAACATGCAGGAAATTTTGATACTTCACATACTTCAGACATGGCATATCTTTGTCTTGTATTCTGTTATTGGAAATTTTCTCAATATCTCCTTCCAGCAGGAGACATCTTATTGCATTAGCATCCCCTAGCATTAATTTTATGGCCAAATTTGTTCATTTAGGTATTGTATACATGCATGTTATTCTGAGGAGTTATGGCCTGATTAAATACCTGCTAACATAACAAATGATACAATACAAAATGTCAGTACTGTAGGAATATTAGAGAGAATACATGTTTATAGTACACAGATTACAATGCAGTACTTACTTTAAGTTACAGGAACATCTTTGAAATTATTGTCTCTATGCCTTCACATCATACACCTTTGTTCTTCCAATATTATTTTCCTGTACATTCTGCTTAACACTAATTCCTTTGTCTAGTTAATTTAATACATCTACTATACTTTCTCCATATTTAACATATTAAGTTTGTTTTTCACTCCAATATGAGAAGGTGCAGTAATGACTGCAACTGTAGGTGGGCCAACACTATTCAGCATTTAACTCATGTTTGCATAGTTTTTATACCAATGTACAGTAGTATTGTTAATCACTATCACCCACAGTATTGTTAATCAATATCACCCACAGTATTGTTAATCACTATCACCCACAGCCTCAACTGGTAAAAGATTACTATCCCAATTTTGCCCCATATTTCTGAGGTCTAGCAACTCAAGGGTTTACTATCTAGATTTTAGCTTCATTGAGGAAAGTTATGATAATGCCCATCTCTGTACAAACATCGTATAATGCCAAAATAAAGAATCTGAATCTGAATAAAATGTCAGCAACGTATACTAGTACTGTTTTTTTATTTTTTCAGAGCATGGTACTACTGCAAAGCCTGTCATGATGATATCAAAGATGAGACTCTTATCAAGAAGTGCAAGTGTAAGAACTGTAAGTATAATTGACTTTGTTGCAATTATGCAATTGTTCCATCTTTTGCAATAACTTGTATAAAACTAGTGTTTTGTAATCCATACAGTAACTGGTGCTTACATGTGTATTGTTTATGCTAATGCCCTTGAATTAAATGGGCAAATTTATTGTATATGTATTTGTGGTTGTTATGAATGGTTGGTGTGGAACTCAGAGAAAACAAGATATGTAATACTTTGAAAAAAATTTAATCATTGGAGATATCAATGGTAGTGTTATGATTGAACCTAGTGCCAATTTTAATATCCACCACAAAAAACTAATCACCACTCATCTCATTATAAGTTCCATTTCACTGAAATTAGATGCTGTACTAATTGTTAATGACATGTATTTACTTTCCCTTAAAGAACAGGGTTAAACATTTTAGCAGCATTATGACCTTATTTTATGTACAGTATTGTTTGACCATATATTTTGTTCTCTGTGTTATTCATTAAATCTTAAAATTTGAATGGCTAAAAGGAACATTGACTCAGTTGAATATTCAGCAATGCTAAAGGTTATTTTGCACCTCAGATGTCCACTATTGTGTCCTAAATTGTCAACTATTGTATTCTAAATTGTCCACTGTTGTATTCTAAATTGTCCACTATTGTAAGTTGAACTGGAAAAAAAAGGAATCTTGAAAATATATTCCACTGCATGAAATTTCAGTTGAGTCATTTTCACATTTAAATGTTTTTGAGTTTTTTAAAGCCTATTTTAAAAGACCAAAAACCAGTTTCCCTTTAAAAAGATGCATCTTCACCCTTGATGCCTTCTGATATGAATAACATTGGCAAGGGAATTTCAAACATTTGAAGTTTTTTCTTCTTTCCTTGCCTTCTAATATATAAAGTTATAAAACTTCAAGGATTCATGGTAGCCTGTTTTTCTCAGATGTTACAGTAGCTATAAATTATCTTTATTCAATACAAAATTGCTACTTGTGTTTACAATTCTATTGTCATATTGGTTAATGCAGTATTTACAGCAGAAACAGCATGCCCATGAATAACTATTAAGTGTTTGGTATCTCTGCTGGAATACAGTGAAACCTCCTTATTTGCTACATATTTATTCGCTTGATTCAGTCTCTTCTTAAGGGGGATATGCAAATGTTTTGGTTTCCATCAGTTACAAATCCAGGGACATGACCCCTATGATGAAATATCTTAGTCATAAACTGTTCAGTATATATATTTTACAAGTGTGTAACTTTGAGCATTGGTTTTCACGTGAGATTTGAACAGTTATTTTCATATGAAATATTAAATTTGGAATATCTATATACATTACAGTCAAGACCTTATCACCTAGGGATACCCCAATTTTACTCTCATAGGCTATTTTATTGAAATCTGTAGACTCTTAATACATACATACTATTCAAGTACAGTAGTATTGCTACAAAAGTTTACTGGGTTTAGAATGTGTTGCATTCATAAAGTTGGATATACAACAAAAATATACCTACACATTTACCATTGACAGTGAGGATTTGGAGACAGTAAGTGAGAGGTACAGGCAGTGAGGATAAGAGACAAAGGGAGACAGAGAGACAGTGAGGGAGAGATAGAGAAGCAGTAAGGGAAAAATAGAGAGGCAGTGAGTGTGGGAGGCAGTAAGAAAGAAGCAAATAGGGTATATTGTTAATGGTGTGCACAGCATCTGACAGCTTATGCCCAGTCATATGGTAACCAAGTCCCTCTAAGCTGCTGGCCCTGACTTCAGCTTACATGACAGTTCCACTTCCCAATATATTGCCTTCCTGAGGCCTACCCAGTATAACCCTGTGCCTTCCAGTTATCAGATTGCAACAGAAATTGCTCAAATTGGGGGAAAGGAATATACAATTTTCGATAAAATATGACATTGCAATGAGTTTTTATGTATGGTATATATATGTGTATATTTTTTACTTCATTGGCCATCTACCACCAAGTTAGCACATGACTGTCATTCACTCAATTAATGTCTTGCCAGAGTATGCTGACATCCCACCTTCAGGACTCGAGACTGGCTAACCATTTTCTCTGAATCTCTTCATCAGTGTTACCCTCCTCACACTTAAGCAGTCATTAAAACCACTTGTCTCCATTCACTCCTATCTAACACACACAAGCCTGTTGGATGCTCATGCCCTTAGCACTCAACGCCTCCTTTACTATCTCCCACCTACTACCATTTCTGGGGTAACCCCTACCCCCTTATACCTTCCACCCCAAATTTATACACCCTCTTCATTATCCTCGTCCCTCTCCATCCACCCTCAACACCCAAACACCTCAACAATTCCTCCTGAACCCTCTGAATCATACTCATTTTTGGCCCCACACCATATTTTAATTTCTAAACTCTGAATTGCTTGCATAATGTTTACACCACACATTGATCTCAGATATGACATCTCTACTGCACTCTTTCCTTCTTCTTGCTGCAAACTTCAAAACCCATGCCTCACACCCATTTAAAAGTGTTGGTACCACTATACATTAGTATATTCTCTTTTTTATTTCTCCCTAGATAGACTTAATTTTTTTACAAATACCTCATTAACTGCATAAAACTTTACTTGTTTTAATAACCTCCTGCATATTCCAGGCATTTGTAACATTTACCACATTGCTTCCCTATCCACCTTATTTTCTGGTTTTTCTAAATCCATAAATGCATCAATTATCTAAGAAGTATGTGCTTTTATGTGCCAGTGTAAATACTACTTGGTCTACACATCCCTTACCCTTCTTAAATCCTCCTAGTTCCTCTGAAATTGTACTCTTTCTTACCCCAAGCACTTTCAGTAATTCTACCATACACCTTACTCAGTAGGCTTTTTTTTTTTTTTTTTTTTTCTCTAACAAGTTGGCCGTCTCCCACCGAGGCAGGTTGACCCAAAAAGAAAGAAAATCCCCAAAAAGAAAATACTTTCATCATCATTCAACACTTTCACCACACTCATACATAATCACTGTCTTTGCAGAGGCGCTCAGATACGACAGCTGAGAATAGTCCCTCCCAGCTGTCACTATCAAAGACCCCTCCTTTAAAGTGCAGGCATTGTACTTCCCATTTCCAGGACTCAAGTCCAACTAAATCAATTAACTGGTTTCCTGAATCCTTCACAAAATGTTACCCTGCTCACACTCCAACAGATCGTCATGTCCCAAAAACCATTCGTCTCCATTCACTCCTATCTAACACGCTCACACATGCTTGCTGGAAGTCCAAGCCCCTCGCCCACAAAACCTCCTTTACCCCCTCCCTCCAACCTTTTCTAGGACGACCCCTACCCTGCCTTCCTTCCCCTACAGATTTATACGCTCTCCAAGTCATTCTACAGTAGAACGTCATTTAGCACGAGATTATGTTGCACGTTACGGGTATTGCACGATTTAAGATTTGCGACACATTATCATCTTACACGACGTAAAGATGATATTACACGGTTCGGCAGGAGGGGAAAAAATTTTGAGCGCGCGGTCGCTCGCGGTGGGTTAAACCATTGAGTCAGTGGGGGTCCTACTAAGGGTGGCTATGAGCCACATCAAGTGTTTAATGCTGAAGAGACAAGTGTTTTCTGGAAGAAAATGCCAACAGGAACTTATATCAGTCAGCAAGAGAAAAGTGCACCAGGCTTCAAGACAGCAAAGGATCACTTCACCTTGCTCCTTTTCGGTAATGCATCAGGTGATTTCAAGTGTAAGCCCATGGTTATTTACTGCCTAAGAATCCTCATGCTTTGAGGAAAAGGGAATTTGTTTTTCCTTCCTGCAAACTGTAAGTTTATTCAGATACACGGGGCCAGGAGCTGAGTCTCGACCCCTGCAACCACAATTAGGTGAGTACAGTTACATACATAGCAGCATATGTGTAGAGAACCTAGGATAACCCAAAAAGAGTCAATGGAAATACTGTTACTCTGACTTTTTTGGGTTATCCTAGGTTCTCTACACATATGCTGCTATGTATGATAATCTTCGTAACTGTATCTGTGTATACCTGAATAAACTTACTTACAGTTTGCGGGAAGGAATAACAAATAACCATTCCCACAAGCAGACACCTTGTTGTGGTTCAACAGACACCACCCGCCTTCCCCAGCCACCCCGGACCCCACAATCCCAGCATTCGTACGTATTTCATACGCGTCAAGAAGTCCTGGCTACAAGCCAGCTGTTTGTGAAGAATAAGAGAGAGAGTGAATTGTGTTTTGATCTTGAATTAACAAAGAAAACAAAGATATTAGACAAGACATAACCAGTGGCCATAATGAAGTGTTACTTTGTACACATAAAAAGATGTAAACATAAGTTTGTGTGACTGACTGACTTACTGACTTACTGACTGACTGACTGAATGACTGACTGACTGACTGAATGACTTGACTGACTTACTGAATGACTTGACTGACTTACTGAATGACTTGACTGACTTACTGAATGACTTGACTGACTTACTGAATGACTTGACTGACTTACTGAATGACTTGACTGACTTACTGAATGGCTTGACTGACTTACTGAATGACTTGACTGACTTACTGAATGGCTTGACTGACTTACTGAATGGCTTGACTGACTTACTGACTGACTTGACTGACTTAAAGTTAGACACTCAGTTCAACCATCGACTTCAGTTCCAGAACCTCTACTATCCACCTCAGCCCATTAGGGCCACAGCATAACTCTCCACTCTCTTCACAATTATCCACAAATACCAGCACCCACAATTTAAGGTAAATACTATTATTTATGTTACATTTGTAGTCTTAAGCAGTAAAAAACAACATAATACATCCCGATAATGAACTACAATTACATATTCACTTTTATTTTTGTAAGATCTGTTGGTCTAAAAAAAACTTGTTTGGCTTTTTGGGGACTCCCAGGAACATAACCCTATTTTTCCCATAAGTTCTTTTAATTATTTAACACGAAATTATCTAACACGACTTTTTCAGGAACGTAACTATCGTGCTAAATGACGGTCTACTGTACTTTGATCCATTCTCTCTAAATGACCAAACCACCTCAACAAAACCTCTTCAGCCCTCTGACAAATACTTTTAGTAACTCCACACCTTCTCCTAATTTCCACATTCCGAATTTTCTGCATAATATTTACACCACACATTGCCCTTAGACAGGACATCTCCACTGCCTCCAGCCTCCTCCTCGCTGCAGCATTTGCAACCCATGCTTCACACCCATATAGGAGTGTTGGTACCACTATATTTTAGTACATTCCCTTCTTTGCCTCCATGGATAATGTTTTTTTGTCTCCACAGATACCTCACCTCAACGCACCACTCGCCTTTTTTCCTTCAATTCTATGGTTAACCTCATCCTTCATAAACCCATCCACTGACACGTCAACTCCCAAATATCTGAACACATTTACTTCTTCCATAATCCCTCTCTCCAATGTGATATCCAATTTTTCTTTATTTAAATCGTTTGATACCCTCATCACCTTACTCTTATCTATGTTCACTTTTAACTTTCTACCTTTACACACTCTCCCAAACTCGTCCACTAACCTTTGCAACTTTTCTTTAGAATCTCCCATAAGCACAGTATCATCAGCAAAAAGTAACTGTGTCAACTCCCATTTTGCATTTAATTCTCCATAATTTAATCGCACCCCTCTCCCTAACACCCTAGCATTTACTTCTTTTACAACCCCATCTATAAATATATTAAACAACCATGGTGACATTACACATCCCTGTCTAAGACCTACTTTTACCGGAAGTAATCTCCCCTCTCCTACACACCCTAACCTGAGCCTCACTATCCTCATAAAAACTCTTTACAGCCTTCAGTAACTTACTACCTATTCCATACACTTGCAACATTTGCCACATTGCTCCCCTATCCACTCTATCATATGCCTTTTCTAAATCCATAAATGCAATAAAAACTTCTCTACCTTTATCTAAATACTGTTCACATATATGCTTCACTGTAAACACTTGATCTACACATCCCCTACCCACTCTAAAGCCTCCTTGCTCATCTGCAATCCTACTCTCTGTCTTACCTCTAATTCTTTCAATAATAACCCTGCCATACACTTTACCTGGTATACTCAGTAAACTTATTCCCTATATTTTTACACTCTCTTTATCCCTTCCCTTTATATAAAGGAACTATACATGCTATCTGCCAATCCCTAGGTACCTTCCCTCTTTCATACATTTATTAAACAAAAATACCAATCACTCCAGCACTATATCCCCCTGCTTTTAACATTTCTCTCATGATTCCGTCAATTCCAGCTGCTTTACCCCTTTCATTCTACGTAATGCCTCACGCACCTCTCCCACACTCACATCCTGCTCTTCTTCACTCCTAAACGATGTTGTACCTCCCTGGCTAGTACATGAAATTACCGCCTCCCTTTTTTCATCGACATTTAAAAGTTCCTCAAAATATTCCCGCCATCTACCCAATACCTCCAGCTCCCCATCTACTAACTCCCCTACTCTGTTTTTAACTGACAAATCCATTCGTTCCCTAGGCCTTCTTACCTTGTTTATCTCACTCCAAAAATTTTTCTTGTTTTCAGCAAAATTTCTTGACAGAGCCTCTCCCATTCTTTCATCCGCTCTTCTTTTGCACTCTCTCACCACTCTCTTCACCTTTCTTTTACTCTCTATATACTCTGCTCTTCTATTAACACTTCTGTTTTGTAAAAACCTCTCATAAGCTACCTTTTTCTCTTTTATCACACCCTTTACTTCTTCATTCCACCACTCACTCCTCTTTCCTCCTGCACCCACCCTCCTATAGCCACAAACTTCTGCCCCACATTCTAATACTGCATTTTTAAAACTATCCCAACTCTCTTCAACCCCCCCACTACTCATACTTTCACCAGCCCACCTTTCTGCCAATAGTTGCTTATATCTCACCCTAACTTCCTCCTATAATTCTTTATTTTTTCCATTTTTTCTGTATACACAGGAACTATACATGTTTTCTTCCAGTCCTTAGGTATCTTTCCTTCTTTCAAGCACATATTGAACAAATGCACCACTCACTCCAAAATTATATCCTTATCTGCTTTTAACTTTTCTGTCTTGATCCCATCAGTTCTAGTTGCTTTATCCCTTGTCATTGTACCCACTGTCTCATGCATTTTTCCCACACTTTACGTCTGCCTCTTCCTTACTCCTGTAAGATATTCCTCTCTGCCCAGTGCATGAAATCACTACTTCCCTTTCTTCATCAACATTAAACATACAGTGGACCCCCGGTTTACGTTATTAATTCGTTCCAGAATGCTGTTCAAGTGCCGTTACCAAACGAATTTGTTCCCATAAGGAATAATGTAAATTAGATTAGTCCTTTTAGACCCCCAAATATACACTTAGAAAAGCACTTACAAAAATACACTTACATAATTGTTCGAGTTTGGAGGTGAACGTAAAGCGGGGATCCACTGTAATTGTCTCAGTCCATAATGTATGAGTTACATTGTGACTGGTAATGAAGTAATATGGCTAGCCTGGCTGCCTTAACTATCCTCATTATGTACACTGTTATTGTAACCTTCCAGTAATGTTCATCAATCCAGGGATGATTTTGAACTTATGAGCTTAGCAGTAGCTATCCTAAATTTGAAGTGTGTATTCCACTTTATTTTGGATAATAAGAGCATGTTTTCATGGCAGCTGATATAAATAGATAGCAGATGGCACAATGTTTTGGTATTTTTTCTTCTCTTATTGCATAACATGACCATGGCTCTGACCTTACTATTTAATAGTGAATTTTATAAACAATGCAGTGTCTGTGACCTGACCACCTGGAGTTTACCTGGGGAGGGTTAAATCCAGGTGGTCGGCTAGATAAATATATGAGTGGGTGCGGGTGGGTGTAACCTGACCTGGCTGGGTCGGGGCATTGGCTTAAGCCGGTTGGAGACTTGGATCTGCCTCGCATGGGCCAGTAGGCCTGCTGCAGTGTTCCTTCTTTCTTATGTTCTTATGTAGAAACCTTGTTGACATTTAGAGGAAAGTTTCAATGTGATTGACTGTAAGTAACAAGGATATTTTTAACATTACTATTATTGTTAATTTTATTGTGCTATTTTTTTATTATATTTTAATGTATATGTTGTGAATGGGTCTACTGGCCTATGCTAACTTAAGTTTGCATTATTGTAAGATGATGAGGGACAATATGTGTGGCCAAAGTAAGCATTTCACTATTTTGATTAATAGTTCTGGTAGTTTGATAGTTGAAGACTCCATGCATCTACATTTAAATCCATCCTTTACTAATGGCCTTTCAGTCCTAGCATACTGTTTACAGTATTTCACAACTTTTTTTTTTTTTGGGTCACTTTCTTTTACTTGCTGCCTCTCATTCTCACTCGTTCTCTGGGGTACTCGGTACTTCAATTACCACATTTTCAGTGAGCTCTACAGCTGTTTCTGTTTAGTTTGTGGTAGAAGAAAATACGACTGTTTCCTATAATTGGCAGACAGCACAATGTTTTGGTCAGTTTCCCCTCCCTTTGTGCCTCTCTCTCACTCACTTTCTGGTATTTTCAGCATCACAGTATCATTTACCACATTCTGAGTCATCTTCATAACTACAGTGGACCCCCGCCTAACGAGCACCCCGGAAATCGTACAATTATGTAGGTATAATATTGTAAGTGCTTGTGGAAGTGTATTTTTGGGGGTCTGAAATAGACTAACCTACGTGACATTATTTCTTAAGGAAGTAAATTCGTTCGGTATTGGCACTTGAGCAGGCTTCTGGAATGAATTTTGCTCGTTAGGCGGGAGTCCACTGTATATTCCTTCAAGGGGGGCCTCTTGCTCTGGTGAAAGGGCTCTTGATCTTAGGAACTGGATCTTATTTCCTCTTCCTCAGATTGAATTTGAATACCCCTAGCCCTTCCCTCTCCTTCTGGCCCTGTTAGTGGGGGATATATTTCCCTTTTGTGAAATCCAGCTACTAGATATAAGGAAAAGGAATCACTGTGGGCCCTATTCTAGTGTAATTTCTGCTGGTAGTGCTGTGGTGGTTGGGTCGCTCCACCCGATGGAAATTTAATTATCTTAGGGTATGTCAGGAGTGGCAGCTGAAGGTGTATACCTCCTGGCATTCTTGCCATTATTATCTGAAACATGAGTGCAAAATTAGTGCTCTTGTCTAAACAGGTTATGCTAAGCTTTGCTCAGTTAGTTATGGGGTTTTCCTGCAATGCATTGAATAATTAGTGGCTTTCTTCTGAGCCTACATTTTCATCAAATTACAGTGGTACCCTGAGTTTCGTACAGCTCCCAACTCGAACAATTATGCAAGTGTATTATTGTAAGTGCTTTTGTAAGTGTATTTTTGGGGGTCTGAAACGGACTAATCTAATTTACATTATTCCTTATGGGAACAAATTCGTTCGGTAACGGCACTCGAACAGCCTTCTGGAACGAATTATGGCCAAAACTCGGGGTACCCCGAGTTATGAGCTTAATTCGTTTCAGAAGGCTGTTCGAGTGTCGATACCGAACAAATTTGTTCCCATAAAAAATAATGTAAATTAGATTAATCTGTTTCAGATCCCCAAAATACACTTACAAAAGCACTTACAGAAATACACTTACATAATTGTTTGAGTTGGGAGCTGCTCATACATCGAGGTACCACTGTACAGTGGTCCCTCGGTTTTTGTGCTTCTCCAAACTCGAACATTTATGTAAGTGTATTTTCGTAAGTGCTGTTGCAAGTGTATTTTTGGGGGTCTGAAATAGACTAACCTACGTGACATTATTTCTTAAGGAAGTAAATTTGTTCGGTAATGGCACTTGAGCAGCATTCTGGAACAAATTTTCGGTGAAAACCGAGGGACCACTGTATTTGTATCATAAATGCTATCAGCTGGAATGCATGTCTACCATAACTTTTTACTATAACCCTTAAAGTAGGATGTGGTTTCCACTGAACAACAGCACTTGTCACAGTGAAGGTAACCAAAGTTCAGGGTGGGTATGTGGTTTCTTTTTATTTATTCTCAGGGCTGCCCCATTTTTTACAATATAATGAGGAAGACATTACCTTACTCTTCTCGATCATCAGTGACTGTGACACCCTCTACCAACTCCAGGACAGCCATGGACCCTCCTCAGAATTTGGAGCTAAAACTGGTGTCAGTGTTCTACCTATTTTTTCTGGTACCTTTGATCCCATCTTTACCTTGACTCTGGATCCATCTTCACTTATGATGCAACAATGATTCACAGACTGTCCACATCCAAATGGACAGAGTAGCTGAAGGCCATCTGCCAAGAGAACAAAAAGGCACAATACCGTGACTGGAACAATACACAGATAACCTGCACATATGAAAGAGAAGCTTCAACAATGGTTCAGTCCGACTTGGACCATTTACAAAGTCACTTGTCTCTCCTATATGCAGGTTATTTGTGTATCTGCCAAGAGTAAGTCACATACAAGATACAATGCTGACAGAGTACATGCACCTTGGTCACATGATGAGAAACACTCCACTTGGAAGCCTCTCCTACTAACCAAAATTTTCCAAAAACCACATTGTGCAAAAAAAAAAGAAATCATAACAACCATCGAGTCAAATCTCAAAGTATATCTGAGTGATCACAAACTTGCAAGAAAATTCTTGACCCATATCGAGCAAGACATTGTCTTCCACCCTCTAAAAAGTGTGATATTCATCATGAGAGTTAAGCATGCTAACGAGGTTGATAAAGTAAGACACCATACCATTGATAGGATCACATTGACTGTATACTGGCATGCCACCCTCAGTTCATACTGTGGCCCCACTATCCTCTCTCACACAGTCATACAACAAGTCTGAAGACTGTTCTTTAAACATTCAAATATAATTATGATGCTCTGCATTTATGATATTGGCACTTTGGAATCAGTTAATTACTTATAAATGCTGAGATGCAGTTATAATCATTGCAAGTACAAACAAAAATTATTATAAATAAATAACTTTTTTTTTTTTTTTTTTTTACTAAGTGCATTCATAATTTGTGTATGTTCATTTTATGCATTTATAGAGATCTCACATTTGGTAAATTAGTGAGGAATTATAGATTTAATATTTATGATTTTCTAAGCAGAATTATAAATTGAAGTATATTTTTCTTGTTTATTTTTACCATACTCATTGGTATTTTTGTGTCTTCTCATTTTTATTCATGTGTGGAGAGTTCATATTTTTTTTTTTTTGGTAGAGATGAGTTAGGAACTGTAGATTAAATAATTATTTTGTGGTAGCCACCACCTTTCCTACCCACGTACTGGACATGTCTGTGGGTGAAGGGTGGAGCACCTAGCACTCATGTCACACCCTCCCTTACTCTTATCCTCAACACTAAAGATAAAAGATAAAGATAAATATTTAATTTCTTTGCAAAGGTTAATTTCTACCTAGGCATCAAAACAAGGAGGAAGTGTTGAGCACACACACAGTCTTGAGTAACCATATTTTGCAGCATACAGTATAAGAAACCATTTTCTTCATGGTTTTTCTCTCAAAATTACGTTCCATCTTATATGGTGAAAGTCAGGCTTGAGGTCCAGCCTGGGATCTCGGTATCCCACTAGTTGAATAATCCATAAAATATAGTAAGATACAATGAGAGAAGGTGGGAGTGAATAAGAAATTGAGAATTATAGATAAAATGGGAGGCAGTCAGCTCCTGCCCACCCATAATCATTTGTCACCCCATTCTTCCCACACCACATTCAACCACAGCAGTGAGCACTCGTAAAGAATATTGTGTTGTGGGGAAGTGGAATAAGAATCTTTCCTCCGTAAGCCATGCGTGTTGTAAAAGTCAACTAAAATGCCAGGAACAATGGGCTAGTAACCCCTTTTCCTGTATAGCTTACTAAAAAGAAAAAGAAGAAAACCGTCAAAGTGGGATGTTTGAATGTGCGTGGATGTTGTGCGAATGATAAGAAAGAGATGATTGTAGATGTTATGAATGAAAAGAAGCTGGATGTCCTGGCTTTAAGTGAGACAAAGCTGAAGGGGGTAGGAGAGTTTCAGTGGGGAGAAATAAATGGGATTAGGTCAGGGGTTTCAAATAGAGTTAGAGCTAAAGAAGGAGTGGCAATAATGTTGAATAATCAGTTATGGCAGGTAAAGAAGGAATATAAATGTATAAATTCAAGGATTATGTGGAGTAAAATAAAGGTTGGATGTGAAAAGTGGGTTATAGTAAGTGTTTATGCACCTGGAGAAGAGAGAAGTGTAGAGAGAGAGAGATTTTGGGAAATGTTGAGTGAGTGTGTGGGGAGTTTTGAACCAAGTGAGAGAGTAATTGTGGTTGGGGATCTTAATGCTAAAGTGGGTAAAAATGTTGTGGAGGGAGTAGTAGGTAAATTTGGGGTGCCAGGGGTAAATGTAAATGGGGAACCATTAATTGAGCTATGTGTAGAAAGAGGTTTGGTAATAAGTAATACATATTTTATGAAAAAGAGGATAAATAAATATACAAGGTATGATATAGCACATAAGGAAAGTAGTTTGTTGGATTATGTATTGGTGGATAAAAGATTGATGGGTAGGCTTCAGGATGTACATGTTTATAGAGGGGCAACAGATATATCAGATCATTATTTGGTTGTAGGTACAGTCAGAGTAAAAGGTAGATGAGACAAAAAGAAAATGGCAACAGCAAGTAAGAGAGAGGTAAAAGTGTATAAACTAAGGGAGGAGGAAGTTAGGGTGAGATATAAGCAACTACAGTGGTACCTCGAGTTACGATATTTTTTCGTTCGAGAATGCTGTTCAAGTGCCATTACCAAACGAATTTATCCCCATAAGGAATAATGTAAAATAGACTAGTCCTTTTGCACCCCCAAAAATATACTTAGAAAAGCATTTAAAAAAATAAACTTACATAAAAGGGCGATTTTGGGGACCATCGTAACTCGAGGTACCACTGTATTGGCAGAAAGGTGGGATAGTGCAAGTATGAGTAGTGGGGGGGGTTGAAAAGAGTTGGGATAGTTTTAAAAATACAGTATTAGAATGTGGGGCAGAAGTTTGTGGCTATAGGAGGGTGGGTGCAGGAGGAAAGAGGAGTGAGTGGTGGAATGAAGAAGTAAAGGGTGTGATAAAAGAGAAAAAGGTAGCTTATGAGAGGTTTTTACAAAACAGAAGTGTTAATAGAAGAGCAGAGTATATGGAGAGTAAAAGAAAGGTGAAGAGAGTGGTGAGAGAGTGCAAAAGAAGAGCGGATGAAAGAATGGGAGAGGCTCTGTCAAGAAATTTTGCTGAAAACAAGAAAAAATTTTGGAGTGAGATAAACAAGGTAAGAAAGCCTAGGGAACAAATGGATTTGTCAGTTAAAAACAGAGTAGGGAGTTAGTAGATGGGGAGCTGGAGGTATTGGGTAGATGGCGGGAATATTTTGAGGAACTTTTAAATGTCGATGAAAAAAGGGAGGCGGTAATTTCATGTACTGGCCAGGGAGGTACAACATCGTTTAGGAGTGAAGAAGAGCAGGATGTGAGTGTGGGGGAGGTGCGTGAGGCATTACGTAGAATGAAAGGGGGTAAAGCAGCTGGAACTGACTGGATCATGACAGAAATGTTAAAAGCAGGGGGGGGATATAGTGCTGGAGAGGTTAGTATTTTTGTTTAATAAATGTATGAAAGAGGGGAAGGTACCTAGGGATTGGCAGAGAGCATGTATAGTTCCTTTATATAAAGGGAACGGGGATAAAAGAGAGTGTAAAAATTATAGGGGAATAAGTTTACTAAGTATACCAGGTGAAGTGTATGGCAGGGTTATTATTGAAAGAATTAAGAGGCAAGACAGAGAGTAGGATTGCAGATGAGCAAGGAGGCTTTAGAGTGGGTAGGGGATGTGTAGATCAAGTGTTTACAGTGAAGCATATATGTGAACAGTATTTAGATAAAGGTAGAGAAGTTTTTATTGCATTTATGGATTTAGAAAAGGCATATGATAGAGTGGATAGGGGAGCAATGTGGCAAATGTTGCAAGTATATGGAATAGGTAGTAAGTTACTGAAGGGTGTAAAGAGTTTTTATGAGGATAGTGAGGCTCAGGTTAGGGTGTGTAGGAGAGAGGGTGATTACTTCCTGGTAAAAGTAGGTCTTAGACAGGGATGTGTAATGTCACCATGGTTGTTTAATATATTTATAGATGGGGTTGTAAAAGAAGTAAATGCTAGGGTGTTGGGGAGAGGGGTGCGATTAAATTATGGAGAATTAAATGCTAAATGGGAGTTGACACAGTTACTTTTTGCTCATGATACTGTGCTTATGGGAGATTCTAAAGAAAAGTTGCAAAGGTTAGTGGACGAGTTTGGGAGAGTGTGTAAAGGTAGAAAGTTAAAAGTGAACATAGATAAGAGTAAGGTGATGAAGGTATCAAACGATTTAAATAAAGAAAAATTTGATATCACATTGGAGAGAGGGATTATGGAAGAAGTAAATGTTTTCAGATATTTGGGAGTTTATGTGTCAGCGGATGGGTTTATGAAGGATGAGGTTAACCATAGAATTGATGAAGGAAAAAAGGTGAGTGGTGCATTGAGGTATCTGTGGAGACAAAAAACGTTATCCATGGAGGCAAAGAAGGGAATGTACGAAAGTATAGTGGTACCAACACTCTTATATGGGTGTGAAGCATGGGTTGCAAATGCTGCAGCAAGGAGGAGGCTGGAGGCAGTGGAGATGTCCTATCTAAGGGCAATGTGTGGTGTAAATATTATGCAGAAAATTCGGAATGTGGGAATTAGGAGAAGGTGTGGAGTTACTAAAAGTATTTGTCAGAGGGCTGAAGAGGGGTTGTTGAGGTGGTTTGGTCATTTAGAGAGCGTATAAATCTGTAGGGGAAGGAAGGCGGGGTAGTGGTCGTCCTAGAAAAGGTTGGAAGGAAGGGGTAAAGGAGATTTTGTGGGCGAGGGGCTTGGACTTCCAGCAAGCATGTGTGAGCGTGTTAGATAGGAGTGAATGGAGACGAATGGTTTTTGGGACATGACGATCTGTTGGAGTGTGAGCAGGGTAACATTTTGTGAAGGGATTCAGGGAAACCAGTTAATGGATTTAGTTGGACTTGAGTCCTGGAAATGGGAAGTACAATGCCTGCACTTTAAAGGAGGGGTCTGAGATAGTGACAGGTGGGAGGGACTATTCTCAGCTGTCGTATCTGAGCGCCTCTGCAAAGACAGTGATTATGTATGAGTGTGGTGAAAGTGTTGAATGATGATGAAAGTATTTTCTTTTTGGGGATTTTCTTTCTTTTTGGGTCACCCTGCCTCGGTGGGAGACGGCCAACTTGTTGAAAAAAAAAAAAATACAGTGTGAGAGTAGGTGGGAGTGAATAAGATAAGTGAGAATGAGAAAAAAAGGAGAGAGTTCAGCTTTGTTCATTTTAATAAACATTTATACATTAATTAAGCAATGCTTAATAATATAAGAGAAAATAAATGTTAAAATATTAGTAGATATTCTTAGTTAAGAAAATAAGTGAAATTAGATATAGAATATTATGGCGCAGGAATGGATCTCCAGCTATAACATTGTGTCTGTGGGAAAATGGGTTCTGAGTTCCAGACAGTCGATTTACTAATAATTTTCAGGCATGCTGTATATATTGAATAAGGAAGAAAACTACTACAGACAATTGTAAGTTTACCATTTTTTTCATTTAAGTATTTTTTTATATGTATTAGATTTTATTGACCAGTTTATATTTTTTTGAAAATTAGCTTTTTTTTTCAGAAAGCTCCTGACCCGCAGGGGTCTGAGTTTTCAGAATTAAACTGTATAATAAAAATTATATATACTTTTAAAAATAAAAAGTAAACAGCACCAGTTTTGGGTATTCAAACATACTTTTGCAAATTTCCCATTATCATGGGTGGCTCCAGAATGTAACCCCTGCAATTAAGGAGGTTTGACTGTATACTATACTGCAACTTATAAATCTTCTTTTTAATATTACTATATAATTATTTGTCCTAAGTTTTAAGTCTTGAAATTCCTGGCTTAATTGTGTTGAAGGTTACTTCTCAGCAAGGCACAAAATAAATTGCATTTCGTCATACACTTTTTATAAATCGAATACTAATCTTATACAGTAACTGCTTTTTTTTTTTTTTTTAATAATCTCTATATCCCAAATATTACACAATTAATTATTGATTGTCCTATAGACTATAGGCAAACAAGCTAAAGTGGAGGACTTTCTACATGTCATTGTAAATTTTTCTGCTTCAAATGATCATTGTATAATTGTAACTTTATTTTGTGTTTGCATGAAGTACAGATCTCGTTCAATCAAAACATAAACTTTAAGTTTAGCATTGGTGCACCACAAAAAAATAAATTATTATGTATTATAATCTAAAACACAAAATCAATTACTAATTTCCTTTTATAATTACATAAAATATCTTCACCCTATTCAAGGGAAATTTGATAACCATCATACTGTATACTATTGGAAAACCAAAAATTACTTTGACTTCATTAAACTGAAGGAAGGAGTGTTTGCTCAAGCCTTCATGACATGGAATATTTTGTAGAAGTATTTAATATTTTGTATCGTATTTTCTAAATATTATGTATTCATCAGAAATTTTTAAATTTCCCTTGCTAATTGACAGTGGGTTACTTTAGTTGTAGTCAAGTTTTGGTTTCACAGATTTGACTCTCTGTGTACCACTAAAGTATTTTTCATTCAAGTACCATATTACACCTTTTTTTAAGCTTTTGACAGTGTTCATGATTCACCATAACTTCATTGCTAAGTCTTTCATGCTTCGTATCTAAGGATATTTTAAAAAAATACCTTGCTCAAATTTTCCCTGCGTGTGTATCCAGCATCACCGCCAGTCTCACGTGCCCAGTTTGGACTCCCTTATCCGGTGTCATATGTTTCTTGTGTCTTGTGTCATTTAAAAGCCAGTTTTATTTGGTTTTTATTATGTTAGTAAAATTCCTAAGTGCTGTGTTCAGTTTTTGCTTTTCAATTATTTCTACTAATTCAATTTCTTAGGAGACATGCTTTTAAAAATACCAAAAACCTAATCTTAATGAAGTATCTTTGAGTTCTGTGCTTTAGATATGTTCTATTTTTATTAAACAGATAGAAATGTATATTAGTGCTCCTCTTATATGTCAGTTGGCATTTATTATACGTACAGTTAATTAATACAAAAATTTGAAAGAGGGTGAACCCAGTCCTGTAGACAGGTGACCAATAGCTCAGTGCCAGAACAGTCAGCTTACAACTGGGTTCGAATTCCAGGCAGGGTGAGACATATTGAGGAGTTCTCTACACCTCGTGTTCCTGTTCATCTAGCATATGGTGTTGAACAAATATGCTTTATAGAACAAGCTGCTGTTGGGACAAAATTTTAATCTATTAAAGAATAAAAAGGCACAATACCTTGATTGGAACAGTACACAAATAACCCGCACATAGAAGAAAGAAACTTGGCACTTATGCATGCAACTAGTTAATGGTTCAAGTCAGACCTAATCGACTTCATGTTTCTTTCTTCTGTGTGCGGGTTGTTTGTGTACTGTTTTAGTCTATTATGATCTTTATCTTAATAGATCAAAATGTCTCAATGAAAACTTGCCTTTAAAAGTGTATCTCTTTTACAGTCTTATTGGCTTTAGTTTCAACTAGCAAACAATAGGTATTGAGCCTCATCCTAGGAGAGTACTACCAATATTGTAAATAAGTCATACTCTTTTTCTTGTGTTACTTTTGTAACTAACCCTCAAATATTTTAAAAATGGCAAAGGATATCTTCTTGAATTATATGGTAATGTATGTATTACCTAAATTTTAACTTTTCAGAATTTCTTAACCCTTTGGGGGTCGACAGGTCCTCTCCCAAACTCATTCTCGGGGTCAAAAAGTTTTTGGAAAAAAAAAAATATTTTTTCTTGTGAAATGATAGAGAATCTTTTTCTGATCATAACAACACCAAAAGTATTAAATTTGATGGAAAACGTACGGAATTATGCTCTCGCGAAGTTATCGGACTCAACGATATTTACGCATTGGCGATTTCGCCCACTTTAAGCCCTACTTTTGGCCAATTCAAATGTTCCAGTCTACTAAAATCATAGCTATTTTGCTAGAACTCCATTTCTTCTATCGATTGAGTACAAGAAACTGCCCATTTACCAATTTCAACTACATAAAAAAGTGGTCAGAAATTGGCAATTTGTCCAATTTCACACAAATTTCAAACGATGCTAATTTCAAAATGGGGTCCAGAATAAACAAGGCAGACATTCCTGGCACTAAAATAACATCTCTGTTCATTAGTCACGTCTCCAGGGCCCTCTTATATTACTTTTGCTTTCCATTTTGAATTTTTATTCTCACAAAAGATAGAAGATTTACTGTTATGTATACAACTGCATCATTGTAAAAACAGTATAAATAATATCACCGCACTTGTGAAAAAATATTAGACTCACCAGTTGACGTGTATTGGACGCGTGTCGTGATTTGTTTACTCTTGAACATCGGCAAAAATCGAACATTTTCGCTACTTTGAGCTCAATTTCAAGGTACAGTTGTCCCCCGAGTAACGAACACCCCGGAAATCGTACAATTATGTAAGTATAATATTGTAAGTGCTTGTGGAAGTGTATTTTTGGGAGCCTGAAATAGACTAACCTACTTGACATTATTCCTTAAGGGAGTAAATTCGTTCGGTAATGGCACTTGAGCAGGCTTCTGGTATGAAGTTTTTTCGTTACTCGGGGGACCACTGTACTTGTCATCGTAAAACCAATCAAAATCATCTCTAGTTCTGTAATATATCTTCCATTCTATCAAATGAGACCAAGAAAACGAGAATACATTAATAAACACCATACGAAAATAGACTGCAAAGTCGCTGTTTTAAACGAAAAATACGGTTGGAGTTTTTTTTTTTCTCATTATGCAGTGTGTGCTGCAGGATTTTTTTTATATTGCGCACACTGACCACACAGACCCATTCTTTCATATGTAGGCCTACCAGCCGTTTCCTGCTTAATTTGAGGCCGCTAGAATTTACGCGTACTAGTATGGCACCGACCCTAGCGCGTAAAACGTACTAGTACGGCACCGACCCCGAAAGGGTTAATAAATCTCCAATTTATGATACATATAAATGAGATCTTTTGTTTGCCATCATTGAGAACTTGGGAAAGATTGTAGAAAAAAATTGTATTATGTATGATCTCAGTTAAGTATTATATACCTTAATCAGTATTATGTTGCTGAAAAACTTGTTCTTTATTACTGATTTATCAATAGCTTCTGTATAACAACTTTCATAGTGTTTCCTTGGCACAATAATTTATTACTCTATTAGGATATTATCTGTATTGTCACTTCACAGTAGATTCTCCTCATTCTTGTCAAAGATTTGCATGGTCCATAAGGAAAATTAAATTGGAAAATCCCTTATTTTGTGGCATATAAGACGCACTTTTTTGTTTCAAAATCTGACCCTCATAATCACCTTGCGTCCTACATGGTGAAGGTCAAGCTTGGTCTATGAATAATTTCATTTAACGAAGAGAAAATATCCCTCAATTTTATTTTTCCAACATATTTAATGCCAAATTTTGGGTGCGTCCTATATGCCACGAAATACAGTAAATTTTTATTAATACCAACCAGACAGTAAATCAAACAAACCTTTAACATTCAAATATTACTTTAGATGAGCCATTTTTATTGCTTTCACATAAGCTTGTCCATTTTACCATCATAAAAATAAGATAGCATAGATACTGTTTTGTTCCTAACAGGGAATTTAATGAACTTATTTTATGCAGCTTCTCGAATCATCCTAGCAATTTCTGTTTATTTAAATAAGTGAAATAAGTTAAACACATGCTAATCACACTGTTGACCTTTGCAATAGTGGTTCACATGCAGCAGAACCTATATCTCATGGACAGCAGTATCCTTGTAAAGAAAATGGGACGAGAGCATTGAGATGAGGGTACAGGGGAATGGGTATTAGTAGTTATAAACATAAATCCAGTCTGGCATCTACTAGGACAGTCATACAGTACAACCAATGTTAAAGTGCCCCAGGTACATCCTTCATCATATAATAATTCAGGTGCTCCTCGACTTATGATAGGGTTACGTTCTGAAGAACCCATTGTAAGTTGAAAATGTCATAAGTCATACATATATGAATACAATGATAAATAAATAGATAAATAACTACTGTCACTGAATAAATAAATAATTACGTAACTAACTAAATATCAGTATTGAAAAGAAAATAAATTAATACAAATTTATCCTATCAATTAATGTACAGTACAGTACAATGTTCATCGCTAATGCACCATCATAAAGTCGAAATATTGTAAGTCAAACCATCGTTAAACGAGGAGCATCTGTAGTGTATGAGCTCAGTAGTGTGTCCACTATTTTATCCACTTATCTATCAATTAGGTTCTAATTAACTTGGCCTATTTAGTACCTGACCTCTTTCAAGAAGTGGTGGTCTTGTCAATTAAGAGAGTAACCAATCATTGTTCTCTGCAGATTTTAGAATGAAAGTGATTGCTTCATTAAGATTAAATGCTTCCTGTGACTGTTCCATTTATTAAGTCTTGTTTTCTTTCTAATTTCCTTGCTGCTTATCTACTTAGCTTATGCTGTTTTGGCTAATTCTAGCCTTAATTTTAATACAATTTTTCCTAGCTTTATTCACCTATTGTGAGGAACAGGGTTTCAAAGATTGTCATCAGCCATATTGTCTAGTTTTTATGAATTCTTCCTAAAAATGTTTGGTAGATCCATATTACTATTTTTTTTAAACACCAGCCACTTCCCACTGAGGCAGGGTGGCCCGAAAAAAAAGCAGCACTTTCACCATCAGTCTTGCCAGAGGCATGTTGATACTGCAGTTTAAAACTGCAAATAACTACACCCCTCATTGTTAAAATAAAACCGATGTAAAAAAATAAAATACAGTGGACCCCTGGAAATCGAACATTCTTCATTCCAGAATGTTGTCCAAGTGCTGTTACCAAACGAATTTATTCCCATAAGGAATGATGTAAATTAGATTAGTCAGTTTCAGACCCCCAAAAATACACCAATAAAAGCACTTACAATAATAAACTTACATAATAGGGCGAGTTGGGAGTGTTCGATTTCTGAGGGTCCACTGTAGGTATAAAAAAATAAAGTTGCGTCTGAGGAAGTGGTATATTACTTTAAGAATATAGGACTATGGTTCACCCTCTTCACTTCAAATTAATTACTAGAGTCTTATGTTGATTTAAGTATAGTATTGTATAGAAGGATATAATACAGGAGAATGTAGTGTATTGTTTTATTTACAAAATTATAAAAGTCAGTTTAAAATTTAATATTTTACCAGAGCCTAATTTTCATGTGTATGTACGCATGCTTGTGTGTTCCATTTTTATTAATTTTAGGTCATAATTTTGGGATAAGTGTCATAGAATAATTTTTTTTAGCACGTTGGCTGTCTCCCACCGTCATTTAATATTAATGTTATGATGCTCGGTTCTCTTAAACTGTCAAGAAACTATAAAAAAGCAAAATGAATTTAGCATTTATTAGATATTATCTATTCTAAACTGATATTATATAAAGCTCCAACACCTGCCTGTAGTTTCCAAATGCACTCAAAATATTGCATATGAAATTTTACGTGTAGTATATATTCCTCTGTGATATTTACTTTCCAGTCTGCTTGTTATGTTTTATTGTGAAAACCCTTAAAAACAAAAATTATATTTGTTCTGTTTTCTATTGTTGATTGTTTCATTGTGGCATGTGTAGTAATATATTTTCATAGTCTTGTACAGAAACAGCCTCTCATTTAATATTATGGGTTTGTGTATTTTTTGTTTAAGTTATTCTTGCATTATTTGTATGTTTGCATGTTTGATTTTTGGGATTTTATATGTTTTGTAATTTAAGTCATTTTTTTTTTTTTTTTGTTCTAGATTTAGTTTACATATTTAGTAACTTAAAGAAAGAAGCAAGCTACAGTATAATCTCTCATTAACAGATTTCAACAATTTCGGTAAAAAGAGAATTGATCAGACAAACAGAAATATCAGATAAAATGAACAGAAGTCTGTATTCCTGATTTTGTCCATAGCGATAGTGTCCAGTTGTCTTCTGAAGTATTGGACCAAGCTCAATGACTCTGACATTTGTCCAGTATGGGCCAGAGTGGCCACATCCAGGATCTGTCAGTTTTCATTGTTCCCTGAGCTGTAGGTCAGCCGCACCGGTTTGTTGTTTGTGCTCACTTACTCATACACTTGTCATTCAGTCTCTAATTTTTCCTGGATTTAGAGTATGTTGTGTGACATTATTAACATATTAAGTAAAGTGCAATTAACAATGGCTTCTAAAGGAAGTGATGGTGCTAAGAGGAAATGTGTGGTTCTCAGTGTTAAACAGAAACTTAAACTAATAAAGAAGATTAAGTCTGTCTCAGTGGCATGTGAGGAATATGGTGTCAAGAAATAAACAGTGTCTGATATTTGTAGAAGCAAAGACAAACTTACACTATGCTCTAAAGTTTAGTGTAGATACCAGTGGAGCTTTACAGCTAGACTATCGATCAAAGCAGTTTACACCTCGTCTCTCCACTATGAAATGGTAAGTAAAACTACTGTAAATTACATACAGTACTATAAAATTACTACACGGTACTGTATTGTAGTAGTACAGATTACTTTACCTGTATTCTTAGAGTCCGGTTGTCTTCTGCTTCAGCGAACGAAGTCTGCTAGTTGAGAAAACAGCTGTGTGATCATGGATTTTTTTTTTTTTTTTTTTTTTTAACATGCTGGCCCCCTCCCATTGAGACAAGGTGACCCAAAAAAAGAAACACTTTCACCATCATTCACACTGTCACTGCCTTTGCAGAGGCGTGCAGATACAACAATTTAGATGTCACTCTAAACAGCAAGTATCCCAAACCCCTCCTTTAAAGTGCAGGCATTGTACTTCCCGCCTTCAGGACTCAAGACCAGCTCACTGATTTCCCTGAATCCCTTCACAAAATATTACCCTGCTTGCACTCCAACAGCTTGTCAGGTCCCAATAACCATTCATCTCCACTCCTATCCAACATGCTCACACATGCCTACCTCTTTTACCCCCTCATCGCTCCATCCTTTCCTAGGACAACCCTACCCCTCCTTCCCTCCACTACAGATTTATACACTCTCCAAGTCATCCTACATCCTCTCTGAATAACCAAACCACTTCAACAACCCCTCCTCAGCCCTCTGAATAATACTTTTAGTAACTCCACACCTCCTCCTCATTTCCACATGGAAAAATAATTTCATAATTTGGAAGTGTAGGACAACTGGCATTATTGTACACTCCCTCTCCCTATTAGTCTATTAATGACAAAGGTCACTGTACTGTAACTTGACTGATACAGTGCTGCTGTGCATCACAGAAGTATATACAGGTACAACACCAATTTTCAGGCACCCTTTCTTCTTAGGCCGGACCAACAGAGGTAACATTATAATAATTCAACAATGTAGCCCCACTGGTATGCAGGAAACTTAAGCATTAGTATAAATGAAACATATTTATTAATTACTGTATTTACAAAGACAAGTTTATTAATTAATGTACTTACAAAGACAGTTGCAATACTACCATTCCCAAAGTGGTAAATTTTACAATTTTAATGGAACTTTAGAGGTAATCATCACGGTTGAGGGTATTCAGGATTACTGTCTGTTTCATAGTTGACTCTTTCATAATAGATCTGTGATATTACAGGAACGACATATGGCATACTTAAAGTTAAAGCCACAGCATTTTTAGATGTAGGCTCACTGCTATGACACACATTTTTCTTTGCTATCTTTTTAAAAATTTCATCCAAGCAAAGTTGTTTCATGAGCTTTCATCTTTTCCTCTGTAATTTTTCATGCCTATAAAAATTAATTAGCTCTTGTTCTGGCTTAAGAGAGCTTTGTTCTAGCCCTTTGATTAATTCACCTGACAACTTGGTTAACTTGTCACTGGCCATAACTGTTGAAAAGTTACTTGTATAGTTCCTTGATTTGTATTCCCTGGAAAGCAGGCAAGAAAGTTAACAAATTTGCACGCAAAAATCACTCAGCAGGTGGTGCAACACCCCCAATGAAAAGCACGGGCCCCACAAGTACACTAAGAGACAACACAATAAGTGTCAGGGTCACAAGACTGTTCAACGGCCTCCCAGGATACATAAAGGGGATTACCAATAGACCTCTGGCTGTCTTCAAGAAGGTGCTGGACAGGCACCTAAAGTCAGTACCTGACCAGCTGGGCTGTGGGAGCAGGTTGCTGGCCCCAGGGAGCGGAACGCCAGACCCTGAGAGCTGGACGCTGGCCCGTGGGTGCTGGACGCCGGCCCCTGGGAGTTGGACGCCGGCCCCAGGGAGCTGGACGTCAGCACCTGAGAGCTGGACACCGGCCCCAGGGAGCTGGATGTTGGCACCTGAGAGCTAGATGCCGGCCCCAGGGAGCTGGACGCCGGCCCCAGGGAGCTGGACGCCGGCCCCAGGGAGCTGGACGCCAGCCCCAGGGAGCTGGATGCCGGCCCCAGGGAGCTGGACGCCGGCCCCAGGGAGCTGGACGTCAGCACCTGAGAGCTGGACGCCGGCCCCAGGGAGCTGGACACCGGCCCCAGGGAGCTGGATGCTGCCGGCAACTGGGAGCTGGACGCCGACGGCCCCTGGGAGCTGGACCCCGATGGCGCCTAAGAGCTGGATGCCGGCCTCAGGGAGCTGGACGCCGGCCCCAGGGAGCTGGACGCCGGCCCGAGGGAGCTGGACGCCAGCCCCAGGGAGCTGGATACCGGCCCCAGGGAGCTGGACGCTGGCCCTAGGGAGCTGGATGTCGGCACCTGAGAGCTGGACGCCGGCCCCAGGGAGCTGGACATCGGCCCCAGGGAGCTGGATGCTGCCGGACCCTGGGAGCTGGACGCCGATGGCCCCTGGGAGCTGGACCCCGACGGCCCCTAAGAGCTGGACGCCGGCCCCAGGAGCTGGACGCCAGACCCTGAGAGCTAAATGCCGGCCCAAGGGAGCTGGACGCTGGCACCTAGGAGCTGGACGCCGGCCCCTGAGAGCTGGATGCCGGCCCCAGGGAGCTGGATGCCGGTCCCAGGGAGCTGGACGCCGGCCCCAGTGTGCTGGACGCCGGCCCCTGAGAGCTGAACGCCGGCCCCAGAGAGCTGGACGCCGGCCCCTGGGAGCTGGACGCCGGCCTCAGGGAGCAGGACACCGACCCCTGGGAGCTAAACGCCAGCTCCAGGGAGCTAGTCTCCAGCCCCTGGGAGCTGGACGCCGGCCTCACTGAGCTCCATTCAATGCAGGTGAAATTGCAGATCCAGAGAATGTACAGAGAACCTTTACTGGACATATAAGTTCCATCAAACACCTTAATTACTAGGAACGCTTTGAATCACTCGACCTGTACTCACTGGAGCACATGCGAGAGATATACATAATAATCTACACCTGGAAACTCTTAGAGGGACTGGTTCCAAATCTGCACATAGAAATCACTCCCCACGAAAGCAAAAAACTGGGCCGGTGATGCAACATATCCCCAGTGAAAAGTAGGGGTGCCATTAGTACACTAAGAGAAAACACAATAATTCTCCGGGTTCGAAGACTGTTCAACAGCCTCCCACCAGGCATAAGGGGAAATTACCAATAGACCCCTGGCTGCCTTCAAATGTTAAATATTATTTAATTTTTTATATTATTTTAGTGTTTCCTCTAGTGATAATTTGTTCATGTCATCACCTTAAATGTCTGATGTGATTCACACCCATATAAGAGTGTTAGTACCACTATACTCTCATACATTCCCTTCTTTGCCTCCATGGATAAAGTTTTTTTTTGTCTCCACAAATACCTCAGTGCACCACTCACCTTTTTTATCTCTTTCATTTTTTGGGATATAAGTAATTAAAAATCAGTACCATTGTTGAAGAGTTGATATTGTTCATGTCCTTAGCCTTAATCTGTCTAAAGCAGAGGAGAGGGTAGAATCATATACTGTATATTGGAGCTAGAGGAAAGGTGTAGCAATTGGAGACTGCATTACAGGTGAGCAGGACCCACTGATGGATGTAGGTCTTGCCAGTGAGTTGGAACAATGGGTAGTAATAAAAGTTGTGAAAGGTCATTGCTGTAGCAGAGAAGTATCATACGTATATTGTGATATGAATTGTCCTATAGTTATTTACACTATTAGGAGGGAATAAAAGCACCAATATATGGACAGTAATGGTATGAAGAGATTAGCCTGAGAGAAGAATAAATGGGAGTTACATGACTAATTCAAGTTATTTATGGTATAGCGAAATGTGTTGCAGTGCTCACAGGTTAGCTGCACTCTCGGTGTCATTGAGGAACTTTACTAAAGTTTGTTTGCATCTCATCATATATATGTATAATGTTTACTAATAATCATTTAAAATAGAAGTCTGCCCTTTCTTTAAGATATTTAATTTAAACTTACAACATAGCCATTAATAGATGCCATGTTCAGTAATCTGTCTTTGTCCTGAATATATTTCTTTCCATGACATAAAAAATTTAAACTCATGTCAGATATTGGTGTCTTCCACACAGTACAGAATATGTTTTAAAACAACTCTAACTCTGCATTTGCTCATAATTTTAAACATGATACTTTTTATTGAATTTTGAAAAGCTGGTATTTTTTAGAAATCAAAAAAGGGGCTGACATTATTTTTGTGTGGTATCAGTAGGCATTAAGTCTCTTAGGGTATTACAATTTTGTTAGTAGCCTTAGAACATTTATTATTGTATAATACTTTCATAATTTAAAGACAAGTAGTTTATTAAATTGTAAAGTGGTGTAGCCTGCAGCCACCTGCCTGTTTATTAAGCTGATGGAGAAAGAGGAAGTATACTTATGTATGAGTCATAGTACAGTGGACCCTCGGTTAACGAATACCCCGGAAATCGTGCAATTATGTAAGTATAATTTTGTAAGTTCTTGTGGAAGTGTATTTTTGGGGGTCTGAAATAGACTAACCTACGTGAAATTTTTCCTTAAGGGAGTAAATTCGTTCGGTAATGGCACTTGAGCAGACTTCAGGAGTGAAGTTTTTACGAAACTCGGGGGTCCACTGTATACTGCTGTATGGCTCAGAAATAAAATATACAAAACATTTATTTCACTCCATAAATTAAATCTACTGTAAATTATTGTTTGTTGTGTTGACAATAGGTGCTTCATTATTAGTTATATGGCAAATGTTATAGTTTTCAGGTTTTGTAGGCTTATTCATCAAGTTGTCAGTATTATATTTCTTTGATCTAGTTAACTAGCAGGGGTAGTTTGCTTCCAGTATAAATTCCTCACAAGTTTTACTTCAGTTTCAAATTTAGATATTTATTTGCAAAGATAGATGACAATGACCTACATTGGAAAACACATCCAGCAATATAGTTCTCTGACTCTGTCCATAAGTAGATCAAATGGAACAACAAGAGCTAGGTGACGGTGTTGTTATCAACAGCAGAGAGTTCCTCCCAAAGTTTTTGTCTTGATACCACTCTTCAAGTGATTGATGATGAGTTGAATCTTATTATTTAACCCTTTCAGGGTTATTGACGTACTAGTACGGCTTATGCCCTGGGGTTATTGACGTACTAGTACGCCTAAATTCTAGCGCCCTCAAATCAAGCAGAAACAGGCTGTTAGGCCTAGATGTGATAGAATGGGTCTATGCAGTCAGTGTGCGCAGTATAAAAAAATTCCTGCACCACACAGTGCATAATGAGGAGAAAAAAACTCTGACCATATTTTTGGTTTAAAACAGCGACTTTGCAGTCTATTTTCGTATGGTATTTATTGATGTATTCTCGTTTTCTTGGTCTCATTTGATAGAATGGGAGATATATTACAGAAATAGAGATGATTTTGATTAGTTTGACAATGACAAGTACCTTGAAATTGAGCTCAAAGTAGCAAAAATGTTCGATTTTTGACGATGTTCAAGAGTAAACAAATCACACCATGCGTCCAATACACATCAACTGGCGAGTCTGATATTCATGCACAAGTGCTCTGATATTGTTTATACCATTTGTACAATGATGCAGTTGTATACATAACAGTAAATCTTCTATTTTTTGTGAGAATAAAAATTCAAAATGATAAGCAAAAGTAATGTAAGCGGGCCCTGGAAACGTGACTAATGAACAGAGAAGATGTTATTTTAGTGCCAGGAATGTCTGTCTTGTTTATTCTGGATCCTATTTTCAAATTGGCATCGTTTGAAATTTGTGTGAAATTGGCCAAATTGCCATTTTCTGACCACTATTTTGGGTAGTTGTAATTGGTAAATAGGCGGTTTCTTGTACTCAATCGATAGAAGAAATGGAGTTCTAGCGAAATAGCTATAATTGTAGTAGACTGAAACATTTGAATTTGCCGAAAATAGGGCTCAAAGTGGGCGAAATCGCCGATGCGTAAATGTCATCCATACCGATAAGTTCACGAAAGCATAATTCTGTTAGTTTTCGATCAAATTTCATAATTTGTGTGGCGTTATGATCGGAAAAAGATTCTCTATCATGTCATAAGAATTTTTTTTTTTTTTTTTTTTTTAAATTCTTGGACCCTGAGAACGAGTTTCGGAGACCCCCCTTAGACCCTGAAAGGGTTAATGATATCAAAGATGCAGACTTGTTAAGTAAATCTGGTAGTAAATAAAGTCTTACTCAGATTTAATTCCTCCTCAAAAAGATTTCATTCAGTCATCCATAAGTCAAAAAAAAGAAAATTGTAAATGAGTACAGTACAGTGGACCCTCGGTTAACGAAAAAAATTCATCCCAGAAGCCTGCTCAAGTGCCATTACCGAACGAATTTACGTCCTTAAGAAATAATGTCACGTAGGTTAGTCTATTTCAGACCCCCAAAAATACACTTCCACATGCAATTAAAAAATTATACTTACATAATTGTACGATTTCCGGGGTATTCGTTAACCGAGGGTCCACTGTACATTAAGAAAAATGGCAGTACCTATTTTTTTTTTTTTTTTTCAACAAGGCGGCCGTCTCCCACCGAGGCAGGGTGACCCAAAAAGAAAGAAAATCCCCAAAAAGAAAATACTTTCAACATCATTCAACACTTTCACCACACTCATACATAATCACTGTCTTTGCAGAGGCGCTCAGATACGACAGCTGAGAATAGTCCCTCCCAGCTGTCACTATCCCAGACCCCTCCTTTAAAGTGCAGGCATTGTACTTCCCATTTCCAGGACTCAAGTCCAATTAAATCAATTAACTGGTTTCCCTGAATCCCTTCACAAAATGTTACCCTGTTCACACTCCAACAGATCGTCATGTCCCAAAAACCATTCGTCTCCATTCACTCCTATCTAACACGCTCACACATGCTTGCTGGAAGTCCAAGCCCCTCGCCCACAAAACCTCCTTTACCCCCTCCTTCCAACCTTTTCTAGGACGACCCCTACCCCACCTTCCTTCCCCTACAGATTTATACACTCTCCAAGTCATGCTACTTTGATCCATCCTCTCTAAATGACCAAACCACCTCAACAACCCCTCTTCAGCCCTCTGACAAATACTTTTAGTAACTCCACACTTTCTCCTAATTTCCACATTCCGAATTTTCTGCATAATATTTACACCACACATTGCCCTTAGACAGGACATCTCCACTGCCTCCAGCCTCCTCCTCGCTGCAGCATTTGCAACCCATGCTTCACACCCATATAAGAGTGTTGGTACCACTATACTTTCGTACATTCCCTTCTTTGCCTCCATGGATAACGTTTTTTGTCTCCACAGATACTTCAACGCACCACTCACCTTTTTTCCTTCATCAATTCTATGGTTAACCTCATCCTTCATAAACCCATCCGCTGACACGTCAACTCCCAAATATCTGAAAACATTTACTTCTTCCATAATCCCTCTCTCCAATGTGATATCCAATTTTTCTTTATTTAAATCGTTTGATACCCTCATCACCTTACTCTTATCTATGTTCACTTTCAACTTTCTACCTTTACACACTCTCCCAAACTCGTCCACTAACCTTTGCCTATTATATAGGCAAAAAAAAAAAACTACCAGTAAACTAGCGATAAGATTCTGTGTTTTGTAACAGAGAGGCAGATTGTGGTTGCAGAATCAGTCACAAGCAGAAGATATGAAATAACCAATGAACATGACCTGACAAAATTCCTAAATGAAACTGGCCTAACTGAGAGAGAATAGTCCATAGTACAGTACACAGCCAAAAATTCCTTGTTACTGCCTTATCGTTCACTGAAGTTTCTTCCAATATAATTAGTGATAAAGTATTAACCCTAATTTAATTTTTAATAATATTTTGTATATCATCCTGTCTTTTATATATTATCCTGTATAATATTGCTAATGCTGTATA
Organism: Cherax destructor; assembly: GCA_009830355.1. Taxonomy (NCBI): domain Eukaryota; kingdom Metazoa; phylum Arthropoda; class Malacostraca; order Decapoda; family Parastacidae; genus Cherax; species Cherax destructor. The sequence continues at coordinate 15,690 of WNWK01010548.1, read as the reverse complement.
TCCTGTAAAATTTTACTATTTATAATATTAATATATAGTAGGCCTTTGTTTTGTTTAATTGTGTTAGAAACAGCGATTAACCCTTTCGGGGTCGGTGCCGTACTAGTACGTTTTACGAGCAGGGGTTGGTGCCGTACTAGTACGCGTAAATTCTAGCGGCTTCAAATTAAGCAGGAAACGGCTGGTAGGCCTACATATGAAAGAATGGGTCTATGTGGGCAGTGTGTGCAGTATAAAAAAAAAATCCTGCACCACACTGCATAATGAGAAAAAAAACTCTGACCGTTTTTTTCGTTTAAAACAGCGACTTTGCAGTCTATTTTCGTATGGTATTTATTGATGTATTCTCGTTTTCTTGGTCTCTTGTGACAGAATGGAAGATATGTTACAGAAATAGAGATGATTTTGATTGGTTTGACAAAGACAAGTTCCTTGAAATTGAGCTCAAATTAGCGAAAATGTTCGATTTTCGCCGATGTTCAAGAGTAAACAAATCACACCATGCGTCCAATACACATCAACTGGTGAGTCTAATATTCTTGCACAAGTGCACTGATATTATTTATACCATTTTTACAATAATGCAGTTGTATACATAACAGTAAATCTTCTATTTTTTGTGAGAATAAAAATTCAAAATGGAAAGCAAAAGTAATGTAAGAGGGGCCTGGAGACGTGACTAATGAACAGAGAAGATGTTATTTTAGTGCCAGGAATGTCTGCCTTGTTTATTCTGGACCCTATTTTGAAATTGGCATCATTTGAAATTTGTGTGAAATTGGCCAAATTGTCATTTTCTGACCACTTTTTTGGGTAGTTGAAATTGGTAAATAGTCAGTTTTTTGTACTCAATCGATAGAAGAAATGAAGTTCTAGCGAAATAGCTATGATTTTAGTGGACTGGAACATTGGAATTGGCAAAAAATAGGGCTCAAAGTGGGTGAAATCGCTGATGCGTTAACATCTTCGAGACCGATAACTTCGCGAGAGCATAATTCCGTAAGTTTTCATTCAAATTTCAAACTGTTGATGTCGTTATGATCGAAAAAAGATTCTCTATCATTTCATAAGAAAACATTATTATTTTTTTTTTTTCCAAAAAATTTTCAACCCTGAGAATGTGTTTCCGAGAAGGCCTGTCGACCCCCAAAGGGTTAAGGCTGATTCAAGGCATCTGCGGAAATTAGGTTTTTTGATCACTTATCGGGCGTCCCTGAATTTCATGAGATGATTGGCGGAATTTTGGTGTTGTACGTAGGCATTGTTCAAGTTATCATTCCTACATGCATTAATGTGTTCATTGAGGCATATTTTAAGGTTCCTTGCTGTTTCACCAACATAAATCCTGTCACAACCTCCACAGGGTATAGTGTAAACCCCTGCGTTGACTGGTTCAAGGTGCTTGGATTTTGTTCTGGTTAAATCCTTTATTGAAGTGCTGGATGCGATGGCAACTATAGTGTTAGCTTGTGCTAGTGCTTTAGAAACGTTCAATGCAACCTGGCTTTTGGGAAAATTCTAACTTTGTTAGGAGTGGTGTTGGTGCATGGAGAATTAATGATCTGAAGAGCTCTTTATTTGTAGTATTTGATGAAAAAGGAAGGAAAATGTAAATCAGTGAAGGTTTGGTGAATGTATGTACATTCTTTGTCAAGAATCTCAGGACTACAAATTCGGTATGGTCTTAGGAAAAATCCAATGATGATACCACTTTTGGTCTTAGTATCTTGACTGGAATAGAAGTGTGCGAGATCATTTTTATTTGTAGGTTTCCAGTAAACTTGAAATCTTAGATTGTTATCTACTTTGTGAATGAGGACATCTAGAAAAGGTAGCTTGTCATTGGACTCTTCTAGTGTAAACTGGATCGCCGGTTCAACTGCGTTGAGCCTTGCCTGAAGATTCCGTACATCAAAACATTTGGGAGTTATTACGAGGACGTCATCCACGTAATGTAACCAAGTGACGCTTGAGGGGATGATGTTGGCGAAGTGTTCAGCTTCTAGGTGTTCCATGTACAAGTTAACTAAGACGATACTGATGGGGGACCCCATTTCCATGGCATAGGTTTGTTTGTAGAGCCTGTTATTGAAAGAAAAACAGTTGAAATTAACACAGAGTTCAATCAGGTCAACAAAATCTTCGGGAGGTAGAGGAAGATTAAGGTCCTGACTGACTTTACATCGTAGAACGTCGATGGTTTGTGTGGTGGGTACTTTAGTGAAGAGGGAAGTCACGTCCAAACTGCTTAGTTTCTTGTTTCGGATGGAGAGGTTTCAGATGCGGTTGAGAAGGTTGCCTGAATGCTTAAGATGAGCGGGGCTGATAGTCCACAGAAGGCAGGAAAGATGTTTGGCAAGAACTCTGGCTAGTTTGTGTGGTGCACTGCCTATACCTGATGTGATTGGTCTGAGAAGAATATTATGTTTATGGGTCTAGGGTAAACCATACATGTGTGCTGGTTTAGGGTTGCTGGGTATCAAGTACGGAAGTTTCTTCCCTTCACTAGTGCGTTTCAGTATTTGTCTGGTTTTATATAGGAAATCTTTGGTGAGTGTCTCTCACTGTTGTGTGTTGATGGGTTCTTATGTGGACTGGTCATTCAAAAAGTCCATCATTTTGGTGTTGTATTCACTGATGTTGAATATGACGACTCCACCTCCTTTGTCAGTGGTGATGACGATAATATTTGGATCATTAGCAAGGTCCTTCAGAGCATTGATATAATGCCTGGGAAGATTAGTAGAAGGCTCACATAAAGCTGTGGTGAGAATGCCCTGTATATAACCCTTCTGGAAGTTACTGTCACTGTGTCTGTGGTTTCTGGTGACTAAGTTCAGTTGATGGTTTGGTTTGCGTAGGTTAGTGGTAAATTTGAGACCCAGACTGAGTGCTTGTTTCTCGTAATCAGTTAAGATGCATGACGATAGGTTGTTTATCAAGGATTCTCTTCTCATTTCCTTCCATCGATTGTTAGTGCAGAGGTACTGAAGCTTGCGATTGAGTTTAATCTTCTGTTGGAGGTTGGCTGTGGTGATTGTGCTGAGAATATGCTCAGCAGTGTGGTGGTCAATCTGAAGAGTGTTCTACCATATTGTATTACTACTACTACTACTACTACCACTAGTATTACACCTCACTCTAAGCCTATATATACCCTCTGTGTCCATGTATTATTTGTAACGGCTTGATAAAGTTCCTGGAGAGTGAAGCGTTGCCACAATAAAATGTCACATTAGTTTCATTTGTGTCCTTTTACTTAACAGAGATGGGATAGTTTTAAAAATGCAGTACAGTGGACCCCCGAGTTTCGTAAAAACTTCACTCCTGAAGTCTGCTCAAGTGCCATTACTGAACGAATTTTCTCCCTTAAGGAAAAATTTCATGTAGGTTAGTCTATTTCAGACCCCCAAAAATACTTTTCCACAAGCACTTACAATATTATACTTACATAAATGTACGATTTCCGGGGTTTACGAAACTCGGGGGTCCACTGTATTACAATGTGGGGCAGAAGTTTGTGGCTATAGGAGGGTGGGTGCAAGAGGAAAGAGGAGTGATTGGTGGAATGATGAGGTAAAGGGTTCAATAAATAAGAAAAAGGTAGCTTATGAGAGGTTTTTACAAAGCAGAAGTGATATAAGAAGAGCAGAGTAGTATATGGAGAGTAAAAGAAAGTGGTGAGTGCAAAAGGAGAACAAATAATAGAGTGGGAGAGGCACTGTCAAAAAATTTTACTGAGAATAAGAAAAATTTTGGAGTGAGATAAACAAGTTAAGAAAGCCTAAGGAACAATTGGATTTATCAGTTAAAAACAGAGTAGAGGAATTAGTAGATGGGGAGCTGGAGGTATTGGGTACATGGCAGGAATATTTTGAGGAACTTTTAAATGTCGATGAAGAAAGGGAGGCAGTATTTTCATGCATTGGCCAGGGAGGTATAACATCTTTTAGGAGTGAAGAAAAGCTGGATATGAGTGTGGGGGAGGTGTGTGAGGCATTACATTGACTGAAAGTGGGTAAAGCAGCTGGAACTGATGGGATCATGACAGAAATGTTAAAAGCAGGGGGAGTTATGGTGTTGGAGTGGCTAGTAACCCCTTCTCCTGTATACATTACTAAAGTTAAAAAGAGAAACTTTTGTTTTTCTTTTTGGGCCACCCTGCCTCGGTGGGAAACGGCTGATTTGTTGAAAGAAGAAAAGAAATGTATGAAAGAGGGGAAGGTACTACCTTGGGATTGGCAGAGAGCGTGTGTAATTCCTTTATATAAAGGGAAGGGGGACAAAAGAGATTGTAAAAATTATAGAGGAATAAGTTTACTGAGTATACCAGATAAAGTAAGTCTTAGACAGGGATGTGTAATGTCACAATGGTTGTTTAACATATTTATAGATGGGGTTGTAAAATAATAATAATAATAATAATATTTATTTAGACATGGTACAATGATACATAGGTATAAATGAGATGTACATGCCAAAAGCCCCTAATATGCTGTGCATTGCGGGCATTCTTAGGACTATTTAATAGTAGACTGCATGGTAAAAAATTATGGTTGATAATTTATAAAATAAGTATAATTGTGTATCTAAGTTATAAAGTTTGAATATAAGTTGAACATAATAATTTATTAATTGTAGCAATGCAACTAATTGAGTGAGATAACAATTTAAAACAATTAATTGCATTGTAGTTACAGTTTAAGTGGTCATTATAATGTAAATGTTATGGTAAGGAGAAGTTTGAGTGGTGGGTTAATATTTGCATAGAGTGTTCTATGTATGTAATAGGCACAGTAAAAAGTATGAATGTATTGTATGGTGAGTAAGTTTAGGTTTTTGAATATTGGTGGAGTATGTTGTCTGGAGTGTGAATTTGTTATCATTCTAACTGCTGCCTTTTGTTGTGTTATTAGTGGTCTGAGATGAGTTATTGATGTAGAGCCCCATGTGCAGATTCCATAGGTGAGGTAGGGGTAAATGAGTGAGTGATATAGGGTAAGGAGAGCTGGTTGTGGAACATAGTACCGTATCTTGGATAGTATTCCCACGGTCTTTGAGACTTTCTTGGAAATTTGTTGTATATGTGTCTGAAATTTGAGGCCACTGTCAAGATGGATTCCTAAGAATTTTCCCTCTGTGAGTTTTGTGATAGTGGACCCGTTTATCATTATGTTAAGTGGTGCGTTTGTAGCTCTGTTCCCAAACTGGATAAAATAGGTTTTATCAATATTGAGAGTAAGTTTGTTAGTCATCATCCAAGTAGATATTTTCTGCAATTCAGTATTTACAGTGTTGGCTAGTATGTCTGGGCTTGGGCGCGAGATAAAAAAAGTAAATGCTAGGGTGTTGGGGAGAGGGGTGGGATTAAATTATGGGAAATCAAATACAAAATGGGAGGTTACACAGTTACTTTTTGCTCATGATATTGTGCTTTTGGGGGATTCTAAAGAAAAGTTGCAAAGGTTAGTGGATGAGTTTGAGAGGGTGTGTAAAGGTAGAAAGTTGAAAATGAACATAGATAAGGAGAAGGAAGCCGAGGTAGAGGTCGTCCCCGAAAAGGTTGGAGGGAGGGGGTAAAGGAGGTTTTGTGGGCAAGGGGCTTGGACTACCAGCAAGCATGTGTGAGCATGTTAGATAGGAGTGAATGGAGATGAATGGTTTTTGGGACCTGATGAGCTGTTGCAGTGTGAGCAGGGTAATATTTTGTGAAGGGATTCAGGGAAATTAGTTAGCTGGACTTGAGTCCTGGAATTGGGAAGTACAATGCCTACACTTTAAAGGAGGGGTTTAGGATATTGGCAGTTTGGAGGGATGTCTAAGCTGTTGTGTCTTAGGGCCTCTGCAAAGACAGTGATTATGCATGAGTGATGGTGAAAGTGTTAAATGATGATGAAAGTTTTTTCTTTCTTTTGGGGTTTTTCTTTCTTTTTGGGTCACCCTGCCTCGGTGGGAAATGGCTGACGTGTTAAAAAATATATTAATATTTCTCTTTAATGTTTTTACTTAGAATTACTATCATATTTTAGCAATTTTTTTATTACAATTTTTATTAGAAACAGCATTAGATAACTCCAGTTTCCTTATCACTAATTCCTTATTGCCAGATTATAGTCCATGAATGCTGGTGCTGATTCTGAAGTAAAGCTCCTCTCTGATCTCTATAATAATCACTTCATTACCAACTGAGACTGTAAATATGATGTAACTAGCCAAACAAAAACTCTCTTCAGCAACACCAAGAACATCTCAATGCCAGGTCCTTAAGTAAATACAGTACATACCATGATAACATCAAAGTGCTCCCAGAGTCACTAATGCAAACCTAACCTTCATTATCCCTTCAGAAACTTTACTAAAACATGGTACTATAGACATTTGCAACTTACCTGGGTACTCTGCCATAAATAACTGCAGACTTGATCAAAAGAGAGGTGGAATGCTAATCTGTTAAAATAATAAGATAAAATGTATTAACATGCACTAGAGACAGACTTGGAGAATTCATATTTGCATAATTTACAACCATAAACTCTCAAGGTCCCAGTCACAATAGGAGTTATCTATAGATTATAACATAGCCAACTTTAGTAATAATATAAAAAAACCTTGTCATAAACAATAAAATTTATAAAAAATCACAGCTTGTGTGAATGTGTTAGATAGGAGTGAATGGAGACAAATGATTTTTAATGGACATACCATTGGAGTGTGAGCAAGATAACTTTTATGAATGGATTCAGGGATTTATCAGTTAGCTGGCCCTGGGTACTGGAGGTGTGATGGGAAGTGACTGTGCTCTAAAGGAGGGTTAGGAATCTTGTGGTCGGAGGGTAATATGAAGTGTGACATCAGCACACTTCTGAAACGATAGTGATTGAATAAATGATGGTGAATGTGTTTTCTTTGGATAACCCTGCCCTGGAGGAAAATGGCTGTTGAAGTAAAAAAAAATATTTACTGCAAACTTAACATCAACACCAGTCAGTCAGAAAACCAGCAAGTAGATTGTTTCCTGTAAAAAAAATTTAACTGTTTATTTTCACTGCTATCAGTAACCAAACCTATGAGAATTACTGAGACAACTGCATCTTCACTTGACCGTATGTGGACAAATTTTGTAACTCCTGTAAAAGCAGGCATTATCACCGATAACAAAAGTCATCATTACCCTACCTTCCTGGTCACTAACATAGCAAAAGGGAATTTAATAGTACTGAAGTTTAAACATCAGCTGATGTGTCCACTTAAAAGCCTCTACAGTAATTGTTATCCTTTAAAAACCAAATGTGTCACAACAAAGAGACTAGATAGCCCATAGCTTACCAACAGCATCCTCAGATCCATTGGCAGAAAGCATAATTACAAAGAACAATACAATTGGATTATTACCCAGACAACGAACTAGCATAGACTCAGTGCTGTTCAAGAAACAAATACCTCTTTCATTCTAAGTTTTCTATCTTCCATCTCCTTAAAAACTATTTTAAAACACCTGAAGTTGATATCAATCTGAGTAGACTGAATATAAATGTCAAATACTATTTCTAATGCAACTTTCTCATCCAAGATTCTGGCTATCATTCATACTCCTGCACTTCTTGTCTTCACTACATTTCTACCCCTAATTATTATATAACAAAAATTGTCTGTATTGTATTACTATCTCTTCAAATTAATTTTGCTACTTTAATATACAGTACAGAGTTGTGTAAAAATAATCATTACATTTAATAATCTTATCCTTAGACAACTTAACTACGTATGTTAAACTTAGCATTCAAATAATCTAATTTTAGGTATTCAGTGTCAAGTACAGTAAACTTTGATAGTATAATGGACCTCAGTATGACAGACTGTTAAAAGTAATGGACAAAATCCACCTGGTAAATTGTACTTTTAATTCATTTATTTTCAATGTTTATGGCATTATAACTGTAAATTGTGCACAGTACTATATTAGGTATACAATAGAGTACTGAAAACTCCAGACCGTCGCGTAAGCCACTGGGCCAGCTAGCTTCAATAAGATTCATCCAACTAGGTATATTTCTACACCATAGGAAGGTTAGCATAGGCACCACTTTGTCCACAGTGGTGCTAGCTGGCCCAGTGGCTTACATGACGGTCTGGAGTTTTGAGACTCTATGACCTCGGGTTCGAACCCCACCCATAGTATGGTTAATAGAGCACTGTATTGCTTTTTTTTTTCTATCTTCTAACATTACTCTAATTTAACAGACTTTTGGGGCCACCTCCTTCCTCTTAGTTTGTTAAGAGTTTGTCTTTTAAGTTGTACTTCTATTCCAGTATTATTAAAATTCCAGACAATTTAGACATAATGTACAGGCAAGACCTATATAAATAAATAGTATACATTAAACAAAATTAACTGTTTAAATATTTGAATAAAAAAGAAAATCTAAAAAAAGAACACATGTGAATATACTCAAATGGTACAGGATATAGTGTAGTACCATAATTTCAATACTTTTTAGGTTAGTAACTAAAGTTTGAAAGGGAATATTCTGTAAAAATTTCATACTTATCTAATTAGAATTGCATGTCTTTCTTACTCTTAGAGCTTATTGATTATGTTATGAGGAAATGAAATGTTGCTAATTTACATTGCATTTTTTAGTACAGGTGCTTATTGACTTACAATGGTTCAACTTAAGATATTTTAACTTCATGATGGTGCAAAAGCAATTTCTTTGGAGATGAAACTTGAGATAATTACCCATCGTGAAGGTGGCAAGTCTGTAACTTGTATTCATTTATTTACTTTTCAATACTGGTATTTAGTTACAGTAATTATTTGTTTATTTACTTATTCAGTTACTGTAGTTATATATTTACTTATTTGTTTAGCATATTATATTCATATTCAACTTACAATATTTTCAGCTTACACTGGGTGCCTCAGGACATAACCCCATTGGAAGTCGAGGAGCACTTGTACACTATGTAATTAAGTACAGCCTCTCCTCACTTAGCGATGTACTCATTTACTGACGACTCAGATTTATGACGGGCTCTCTGACCAGTATGCATACCTAAATAATGTATATTAGAGCTGATTTCCTCTAGTCTGTTTATTACAGTATACAGTACACTACTGTATAAACATTTAAAAATATACTAAAAATTTTATAAATGGTGCAAAGGTGACATTAAAACAGTATCAAAGATGGTTGACACAAACCCACTACCATTATAGTATGCTCCTTGCTTAGCGACGAATTCGTTTACCAACGTGGTCTTAGGAACGGAACTCCGTCGTTAAGTGAGGAGAGGCTGTAGTGGATTTAAGTGATACACCTGTATAATAAAAGTTGTAGATAAAGGGTTCAGAGAACCGACAGGATGATGAATTAGACACATGTGCAACACTTGGGTATCATTACTGTGGGAATGTTTCACCAGCCAGTGGCTTCCTCAGTCCAATACAGAGAAGAATGGTTGATTGATTGACTGATCTTCAACCATTCTTCTCTGTATTGGACTGAGGAAGCCACTGGTTGACAAAACAGTGCCACAGTAAAGATACCCAAATGCTGCACATGTGTGTAAGTCATCATAATAAAGGTTACCTAATATGCTTGATTAAAAAAAGCAACAAGTAGAATCTATAATTCTTTGAAAGGTTCATATGCAATAAAATGTCTTTTCTAACGTGTATTTGGCAACAGAAAAATAAAATAGAAAAATATTGAGATTGCTCAGTGATATTTAATTCATTTTACAGTGAATATTTAGCACAAAAAATAATTCTTATTTCTTCATAAGCATGGTACACAGTATTTTCTTATTTAAGGCATGATTTCTTTTTGTCTTCAAATATAGCATTTACCTAGCTAAAAAAAATTCAGTTTTTTTCCATGGACATTTTTCTGGTAGACTATACTGTTGATATTTTTTTCTTTTGCTATTTTGTTTTTCAAATAACATTGCATTATGCACCTAGTGATGCAATAAATGTGTCAAGTGTGCTTTTGTTGAACCTTCTTCAATGCTACATTTCACCTTTTTTTTTTTAAGTTTCAAATGATTTGTATTGCAATATTTATTAATATTCCTGTGTTTTTTATATGCTGTACTTTCTCTCTGGATTTTTTTTTACCACTATTGTTTTACTAGGGTATAAATTAATGAACAGCTTAGCTTTTATTATGCTTATTTATTACTGTCAATTACAAAGTAATTTGTTAGCATCATCTTTGTGCACTATCCTAGAGGCAATATGTTCACTTTTTCTCAACCTATATTGGATGCTACTTCAAAAGTTAATAAATAGATCAAATATCTAGGTATTGCATGCTGTATAGATTCTTAATGCTTTAGTTCATTTGGTGGTTCATACTCATTTCTTTGCAGTTATTATGATATTCAAATAGTTTTTATTATATGTCACTATTTTTCTAATATGTTTTCAATATTCTGGAGTGTCTCCATAACCCATAATTTATTCATAGTATTCAAGGCTTTCCACTTTTTTACAAATATAATTTAAAAAGTTGTTAAGATCTACCAGATCTTAGTTTTTTCATTTATTTTAGACCCATTTAAAATTTTGGTAAAAGCATTTAAATGTATTTCTTTATTTATATCAGATTACAGTTTTACAAATTTCATTAGTCTTTCTAACAATATGCACTTTTTGTTTGGTACTAGTAGGCTTATGTCCCACTGGTCATTTACATTCAACTAGTGACAATCCAATTTGCTGTTCCACTTTTTGACCAATGCCCACCCTTTTCTTGTCTATCTAGTCTGTGTACTTACTATTTATGTAAGCATCACTGCGGCACGTGTGACTGTGTCACTCCACACCCAGTGTACTTATGCTGCTAACAATATCTTGAGCGGAATATTCTCAGTCCAAGCTAAAATCTGCTAGGTGAGCTGTAATTATTGGTGATAGAAAAGTTTAATGTGTAACTCTTGTATTAAGCTTTCGATACAGTATATTGATGGCAGTAAAAGTTCACTGAGGAGTGACAGAAGCGGTTGAGACTGCGTACCCCGTAAGCTGTGGCGAACATTACAGTGGCGCTGTCCGTTCCCTTACAGACATCGGAAATTTGCTTCAAGCAAGCGGTTTCATGAAGAACTTTATGCCCCTCGTGGCGGAAAGCGGGCCGGGGAGCGAGGGTAGGCCAGTGTTGCCCTCCCCACTAACAAAGTCACAGATATTACTATAATTTTAACCATGTTATCCCTGTATAGAATATTCACACACAATAGGTTGTCCCCAAATCTTCACCTTAGTCACAATCCCTTAAGTTAGATAGTGGAATGATTTGCTCGGTTCCTTGTGTGTGAGTATTCACTAGAGGCGCAAAGATTAGTTTTTTTTTGCCAGGGTTCCATGTTGCGGCAAATAGATCCCTCCTCCATCACAGGCTCTGCATGAATACTTAAGTTGCGACGTGACCGCTGATGCTGAGCCTTAGTTAATGCTCCAGTTTGGCCCATTGTCCAGCTCTTATTACTAGGAGAATGAGCTTTATTGAAACAATACAAGGTTCCTAGTTTCTGGTATGGTCACCTACTAATCTGTCCTGCACCTCTCAGAAAGGGAGGGGTGGGGGACCCTTTCACATCTCCACTATTTTGTGGAGGAGGACCTCCAGCTCTTGGTCAACCAGTTGTGCACGGCAGCATTGCTACAAAATTTTTCTTTGGCTTACTCCCATGCATGAAATTTTGACTTTGTGGCTGAGGTGGCAAGGAGGCCTGCCCAGAACTCCAGTTAAGAGCTGAGTCATCTTTGGGTACTAAGTCTAGCTGTGGGGCAGCCTTTTATGGGTAAGGACCCCCAGCCCCTGCCCCCCACACTTTCCACTTACCCTTAAACCTTTAACACTACCTGCCAACTCCACCCACCCACTGAAAGCATCAACTAGTGATCAGTACACCACTAACCTTCCCCACTGTACTACCTGTGCCATGATTACTGTAACTACAGTAAGACAACTTTTAAGCATAATATTACTCATGTTGCAGAATTTATATGTAAACTTCCTGTAATAAATCATACAAACAAACAAACACACACACACACACACACACATACTCACATTCACAAACACACACACACACACACACACACACACACACACACACACACTCCTACACCTACATGAACCTTTATACAGCATTTCCTCATGTATGGCTGTACTACTACATCACACTCCATTAGTTTTTACCGCTTTCTGTTATCAAAAATTATGTGAGGGTAATTACTATACACCATGCAGTAGAGGTTAATGCTGATAATGACTTGGCATTTTTAACAGTGGATGATGAGCATGATGTTGGTGGCATGGGTATGCTCGTGGTGGAATGGTTGTGCTACGGGCATTTTGTGGGTGGGGCAGGTGGGTGGGCGGACTTGGTACCCCTCTGCCTCCATCACTGCCACAACTGTAAAAGTATCAGCTTTGGGGATGTTAATCATTAAGACTTGTTTTTCAACATATTCAGATTAAAAAAAAAACTATTTAGTTACAGACATTTATACCTGCAAATGAGATGTAAATTTCCCTATACTAGTGTAATGTCAAGTAAGGAATGATATCCCTGAAGCTGAGGTTTTCTGAAGAAGGACAAGATGATGAACTACTACTACTCACTTCACACTAATAGAGAAACCCTCTCCCACCCTACACAGTATATAGTGAGTGAGGCAGAGGTGAGTGAAAAAAAAAGGTATGATATTTGTTTTATTATCTTTTCTATTATCTTTACTGTGGGCGGTGGTGCATGTGTTATCTGCTGCCCGCACTAACTTCTGTCTTCTCTTTAGTGGCATTATTCAGGAAAGGAGTCCGTGCTGTCCAATTGGTAGGCCGAACAAGTAGGTAACATCCCTACGACAGTGGTGGTGATGGCCGTGTGATATGCATGTTGCATGTTTATATTATTTCTTTAAATTTCCATACCCGTGGTGTATCATCAGCCACGAGTTTCAGGGAATTCAAGTCGAGTTTTCACCAAGTATGTGCTACTGTATGTGGAATGGGCCCAAATTCTGAGGGTAGTTTTTAGAATGTGAATTATCATTAAAATATGTTTTAGTTTAGGTTTTTACTTAGACAAGCTTTAATGTGAAGGTCTTTGACATATAATTAAAGCTAAACAGGAATGACTGAAAAATATGAATAAATAATTCCTACCCAAACTTAATGTAATAGCAAAAAATTCTGGGCTAAGGCTTGTTTGAATCCCTGAACCTGGTGATTTATAATCTGCATGACTCATTAAAATTACAGCCAGACCTGCCCCACAGTCCGCTAACTAATCCTAAAACGCAGTTCATAGCTATTTAAACATTATGACACAGTAATCGTGATCATTGGCTATGACATAATGAATTCGATCAATTTTGTGACAAATTTATATATCAACCTTTAAAACCGACATAAAAGATGATGAACATTGTGACCAGAATAACCTCATTAGTAAAAAATAAGATGACACAACAGTTAAATTTAGTACACACATATTCAAAATATGCTAAGTACTGTATAAGCCAATTTCTTCTCTCTTACCTTCAACTAACCTTCACTCCTTTCTCTGTCTTTTTTTTTTTTTTTTTTTTTTTTTTTTTTGTGTTCGTAAGGTGGAGAAGTTACCTTTATACCAAGTAAGTCCGCATCAGAAATGCAGCTCTTTTATTAACTGTTTGTTCTATTGGCAAGATGTTGATGAATTGTACAGCAGCCGCATGAAGAGAACAGTTTTTTAGGTGCTAGTGGGCCTTCACTGTGCATCATAGCAAGGGCTGCAAGTGTTCTCTGTGCTGGAATGGTATTATATTTCCGTTCTGACATGACTTCATTATTTGATTGGGTGAAATTCCTCGGCTAGTTGAATTATGTATTTGTTCAGAATGGATTTCACACAATGAAAACTAACTCTTTAATCAGTGGAAGGTAGTGGATTTCATCATTAAGGAGTGCCAAAACTTAGCTGCAAAAAAGTAACATGGATATCATGTGGAACTCTGCGACTGCTGTCTAGGCCTCTTCTATGTCTACCATCCCCTCAAACTGTAGCAACAGGCCACACTGTAGTAGTGCAAGTGTATGATGCCCAAGTGTGGGCAGTGGCAGCTGGGGTGCATTAAATACTATATACAACATACATTTAAAGCTATCAAGTTAAAGATACACTTCCATGTGATTTTACAATGCAATTGAGGAATGATTAGCTGTGTGTGCTTAATTTTTGTCTGTAGATTAAGAACAACATTTTTCTAAAGAATGGAGCAGTTTTTTTTTCTACCCAATTTTCAGACTTTCACAATTCTTTAGTTATTTTCCTTCTTTTTAATTCACTATATTAATTTTTTCACTCCATGTACAACGTTGTTTTATGAATACTCTTTACCAAATACTTCTTTTATAAAGTACAGTGCTACCTCGAGTTACGATATTTTTTCGTTCGAGAATGCTGTTCAAGTGCCATTACCAAACGAATTTATCCCCTTAAGGAATAATGTAAAATAGACTAGTCCTTTTACACCCCCAAAAATATACTTACAAAAGCATTTAAAAAAATAAACTTACATAAAAGGGCGATTTTGGGGACCATCGTAACTCGAGGTACCACTGTATATTGCTAAATATTTTTTTATCTCTTTTTTTTCTAAAAACAGCCTAATAGAGTACTGCTCCCATCATTTGTATTCCAGAATAAGTTAAAATGTTTGCAAAGTTGTTGTCAGTAATCCAATATTTAGTACATTACAAATTGTAAATTTTTTCCTGTACTGATACGTTTTAAGTTAAATGTATTATCTGATTTTTTAATTACTACCCAGTCTATTTATTCCTTTAAATAATTGTAAATTCACAGTCTTGACAATTATTTACCATGTCTGCTGCCTTGGCAACTCACTAATTATACCAGTTAAAAAATTCATATTTATAAATACGTACACAAAAACACTTTTAGCCTGAGTACATTGTAACATTTAGTGTGCAACTCTTGCATACACACACATACCCCACACGCACACATGCCCCACATGCACAAACACACACATGCACACACACACATGCACACACACACATGCACACACTAGAGGACAGGAGGGTTATGGGAGACATGATAACGACATATAAAATACTGCAAGGAATAGATAAGGTGGACAGAGACAAGATGTTCCAGAGAGGGGACACAGAAACAAGGGGTCATAATTGGAAGTTGAAGACTCCTATGAGTCAAAGAGATGTTAAGAAGTATTTCTTCAGTCAAAGAGTTGTCAGGAAGTGGAATAGCCTAGAAAGTGACGTAGTGGAGGCAGGAACCATACATAGTTTTAAGACTAGGTTTGATAAAGCTCATGGAGCAGGGAGAGAGAGAGGACCTAGTAGCAATCAGTGAAGAGGCGGGGCCAGGAGCTATGAATCGACCCCTGCAACCACAAATAGGTGAGTACACATGTTACACACACACACACATGCTACACACACACACACACACACATGCTACACACACACACACACACACATGCTACACACACACACACACACACATGCTACACACACACACATGCTACACACACACACACATGCTACACACACACACACATGCTACACACACACACACATGCTACACACACACACACATGCTACACACACACACACACACACATGCTACACACACACACACATGCTA
>WNWK01010547.1:48024-63450 GCA_009830355.1 Cherax destructor | reverse complement strand
ATCCGACCGTTTGTACTGTTTATACGTATAACTTTACATATTACGTGTATCCTGGCTTAATGCCCCACTAGTTTATACACATTCACAGTCTCGATACTTGAATTTCGAGTAGATAACTTGCGATATGTTAGTTCATTTCAATCACATCCAATATGGCGGTCGGGGTATGGCGTACCCAAGCCAGACCCGGTCGCTACAATCAACCCCTGATTATTTACAACTCGGTTTCACTACATTCACCATTTCCCACAGTTCATCGAATATATTACAGTCTCTTCTAAGATGAACTCCCTGCATCAGGTTACGACTTTATCCTGCCGTATGGTTATTTCACTCAGTTCAAATAGGCCTATGACCGCGTCACACGCCGGCGGCCCACCTTATTTCACAATTATTGTCCTATTACTGGACCTCCTGGACCGATTGTCCCACTTGATATTCCCCCCGTCACTGGATATTCCTCCACATTACGAAAGGAGGTAATTAAATCCGATTTGGTGGGCGGAATCTCCAAATTCGACAGGCCATCCCATCACCTGGTCGGGTCGGTAGGCGCCCAGTTCACTCTCTTTCCCCTCTCTGCCTCCTCCCTGCCCAGCCTCTTCCCGCTTCCTCCCCGCTGGTATGATGGTTCTCTATTACATACCCCCATGTACCAGCGGTACATTAAGGATATCTGTTCATATTGGAAAGTTTATCAATTACAACTTTCGGAAAATACCAATATTTTCCACAGCATACACAAATTTTCACTTGTCTTATATGGCAAGGTGAGCGTTGCTATTTAAGCCAAAATCGCAAGTTTTACCTAATCGGCACGACATATATATATATATATATATATATATATATATATATATATATATATATATATATATATATATATATATATATATATATATATATTTTGTGCCGAATAGGTAAAACTGGTCAAGAAGCAAGAACTCATTTAAAGTTAAGTCCTTTCTAAAATTTTCTCTTATACGTTTAAAGATATATCTTTTTCATTTGTGTTAATGTAAAAATTAATAAGTTTGTACCAAAAGAACTTTATTAAACTTAGCCTTATTATAACAAGCGCAATTTAAGTTAGCCCAATCCAACTAAATATATTTTAGATAAGTTTACAATAATTTAATAATAAACAAACACTGAAATATTATTTTTTTTTCGTTAGGTTCAGAATGATTTTTGAGAAATTATTACATACACAAATTTTCGCTTGCCTTATTCGGCAAGAAAAGCATTGCTATTTAAGCCAAAATTGCAAGTTTTACTATTCGGCACGACACACACGAGCTAAGTCTCGACCCCTGCAACCACAATTAGGTGAGTACACACACACACACACACACACACATTCGTTAGAGAACGATATAGTGGAGGCGGGAACCATACATAGTTTTAAGACAAGGTATGATAAAGCTCATGGAGCAGGGAGAGCAGAGACCCAGTAGCGGACAGCGAAGAGGCGGGGCCAGGAGCTGAGTCTCGACCCCTGCAACCACAATTAGGTGAGTACGAGCAACTGGCAAACCTGAGAATAGCGTTCCGATACCTTAGTAAGGAATCGTTCAAGACACTGTGTAGGTCAGACCCATACTAGAGTATGCAGCACCAGTTTGGAACCCGTACCTGGTCAAGCACGTCAAGAAATTAGAGAAAGTGCAAAGGTTTGCGACAAGGCTAGTTCCAGAGCTAAGGGGATTGTCCTACGAAGAAAGGTTAAGGGAAATCATCCTGACAACACTGGAGGACAGGAGGGTTAGGGGAGACATGATAACGACATGCAAAATACTGCGGGGAATAGACAAAATGGATAGAGACAGGATAATAAATGGTTTTGAAAACCGACGAGTTGAAGATTGAGACACTTATGCAACATATGGGAATCTTTGTTAAGGAAACGTTTCGCCACACAGTGGCTTCATCAGTCCAATACAAAGTAGAAAGGTGTAAGGAGAGGAGGAGTTTGAGGTAATCAGTCCCTCGGCCTGGAGTCGATGTGTTAAGTCCATCAATCTAGTATGAAGTACAGCATAGGACCGGAGAAGCGGGTTATATACAACTGCTTTATGATGATACAACATATGAAACGTTTCACTAAGAGATATTGCAAAGTGTTAATCAGAGACAGAATGTTCCAGAGAGGGAACACAGCAACAAGGGGACACAGATGGAAGTTGAAGACTCAGATGATCAAAGGATGTTAGGAAGTATTTATTCAGCCATAGAGTAGTCAGGAAGTGGAATAGTTAGAAAGGATGTAGTGGAGGCAGGAACCATAAGGAGCTTTAAGCGAGGTATGATAAAGCTCATGGAGCAGGAGAGAGGACCAGTAGCGATCAGTGAAGAGGCGGGCCAGGAGCTGAGGTCGACCCCTGCAACCACAATTAGGTGAGTACACACACACTACACACACACACACACACACACAAATATATATATATATATATATATATATATATATATATATATATATATATATATATATATATATATATGGGTCAACGCCCCCGCGGCCCGGTCTGTGACCAGGCCGCGGGTGGATCAGGGCCTAATCAACCAGGCTGTTACTGTATGTGTACAGTATGTAAACAGGTGATATCACAATATGCAGAACAACCACTTTTGAAAAAAATAGTGAACTTCCAAGCGTTTATTTCTCACTTTATTAATTAACTGTAAAAATAAGATCAGCAGAAGGCATATAAGAGTGAGATTACACCTCGTGGTCAACATACACCTCCTTGCCCATCCCTTTATGATAATGTGGGTGAGATGGTCAAGGACCTGTCAAACATAGCTTTTATTCTACCCAAATTTCATGATTTAAGCTTTTCGAATATATCTTAAATTCTTCCCAAATTTTATAATTTTAGGCTGTTGAATATAGTATTTTAAATTCTCACCCTCCCCTGGTGTTATCACTGTGCTAGCACCCTGGCTTCTCTTACATTATAACTGTACTAGAAGTTATAGCAGCCTTGCTTCTCTGGTGCTATGAATATGCTAGAAGGGTGAGGCATGCAAAGAGTACGTAACCTTTATTTGGCGCATGTACACACCCTCATAAAAGGCTAACTCCCCAACCAGCAAACCAGATGCTAAGGGTCTGACGATCGGGGCCCCATCGTCAGATCAGTATCTAGGTTCAGCCAATCATAATGTGGATCTGGCAATTGTGAAGGTGACGTGGTTACCACGCACGTTTTCACCATTGTCATTTTAATTCTGCTGCTGGTTGAAGCACGGGTGTCTCTTGTCTCTTGGCTGCTGTTTTGCCTTGACTTACCGTGTCGTACACATATATTTCCAATTCTTGTATATAGTGTACATAGTTGTACAAATCTATATATATTTGGTGAAGGAAAATACAATTCAAAGTTTTCTACTGTGTTTACTTTGTTCCAAGCTCCCTTTTACGACCAGGTTAACAGACCTTGAGAACCTGAGTTTGTAATAAAGAGATAGAACCCTGGCTTCTGTTGTGGTATCACTGTCCTAGAAGTGATAACACCAAGGTTCCTCTGATGTTATCACTGTGCTGATCGCGGGTTCTAACCTCACCCGTGGTATGGTTTGCAATCGTGTATTTACGATCTCGTGAGTCATGTTCCACGTAACACATCATCATAGCTTTAGTGTTGTAATCTCTATTATGCAATGAACAAATTAAACGAATTATGTTAAGTAATCACCTAGAAGTGATAGCACCCAGACTCCTCTGATCTTATCACTGTGCTAGAAGTGATAGCACCCTGGGATTTGTATAAACCTAAATTATTATTAAGTAAAAGGACACAAGTGCAACTAATGTGACATTTTATTGTAGCAACGTTTTGCTCTCCAAGAGAGCGAAACGTTGCCACACAAAAAAGTAGCATAGTTGCACGTGTGTCCAGTCGCTTTACATATTGTCGGTAATTCTACCAACATTAATATAAACCATTATTCATATTAATTTCATAACTATTTTTGATGAAGCTTGATTCTATTATATTTCTCTTGATGGTTAGTTTTGATGTTACTTCTTTGTTTACAAAAATTCCAGTTGATGATTTATTAAGTTTCCTATCTGAAGAACTTGTTAATTACAATTTACTATTGTCATTACCTATAATCACTGAGCTTATTAATCTATATTATTGATGCAAAGTTTGTATTTAATGGCGAGTTTTACATTCAGAAATCTGTAATTAGTAATTTGTACATGGAATATTTTCAAACAGGACTGCTTAACAAAATCCTTCCAATTCCCTACTGGGGAGCCGATGCCGGGTCGCCAAATTGGAAGAGACCCGGGCTGGGATCCATACCGGCAAATCACATAGAATAGAATAGGAGGAGGAGGAGGTGTTGATTCACCGGGAATTCTCCCGGCCCGGGTCTTTACCAGATGGCGACCCGGCTCCGGCTCCCTGGCGTGGGAGTATCAGAGACCTATGTCTCCCATGGGAGGGGGTACCCCTCAGCGGTGGGACCAACTGGTCCCAGGCCTAGCCACATTCGCCACCAGCACGAGGCAGGTGGTAGATAGATGCTAGGCCTCTCTGGTCTGCCACCTTCCCCGCCCCAAGGAGGCTGACGGGAAGGACAGGCTTGTGAGCCGCAGATGGTAGCAAGCTCAAGCCTTCAAATTCAAATTCTTTGTTTCGAGTAATATACAAGGTGGGGTGTACTTATAATTATACATTTTATGAAGTAGATATTACAAGATGGCCAATAATATGCCTAGGTATGCCTAGGCTTTTCAGGCAGTCTTATGATAGGTCTTACTCAATAGTGACACAATGATTATACTGATAGTAAGGTTAGGTAATTGTAGTGATTAACTAGGTTTACAAAATTGAGGTACTGAAATTTAAACATTTAAGAATTTAACAATTAGTTTAAGAATTTAGCAATTAGTTTATATATTAGTGATAAAGGTGATGTATTGGCATAATACAGTTTCTATATTGGAGTGTTTTAGGCAAACTTATGACTAGCTTAAGAATTATGAAGCAATAGTTGTATTAGAATTTTGGTTAGTACTGTGCAAATTAAGGGGAATCACAGATATCAATAAGTGTATTTTGCTGTGGATATGTGCAAGATAAAGTAGTTTTTATGTGGTTAGCTACCGGTTGGGTGTGTAAGTGAGATAAGATGTTTTTTAACGGTGCTTTTGAAAATGGAGGTTGTGTCTGCAGTTCTAGAGTTTTCAGGCAGGGAGTTCCAGATTTTAGGCCCTTTTATGCGCATTGAATTTTTGTATAGATTTAGTCGGACACGGGGAATGTCAAAGAGATGTTTATGTCTGGTATTATGTCTATGAGTCCTGTCACAACTGTCAAGAAAGTGTTTTAGCTCAGGGTTAAAGTTGGAATTAATGGTTCTATAAATGTAGATAGCAGAGTAGTAAGTATGGATGTTCTGAACAGTGAATAGGTTTAGGTCTTTGAAGAGTGGGGGGGTGTGCTGCCTAGCGTTGGATTGCATGATAATTCTTACTGCGGCTTTTTGTTGGGTTATTATTGGCTTTAGGTGGGTAATTGCTGTTGATCCCCAAGCACAAATGGCATATGTGAGGTAGAGATAGATGAGTGAGTAGTATAGTGTGAGTAGGGTTGATTGTAGTACATAATACCGTATCTTAGAGAGGATCCCCACAGTTTTGGACACTTTCTTTGTTATGTGTTGGATATGGGTGCTGAATTTCAGGCTGCTGTCAAGGTGAAGGCCCAGGAACTTGCCCTCGTTATGTTTAGCAATAGGTGTAGTGTTGATCTTAATGTTTAATTGTGGATCACCTGCTCTGTTGCCAAACATAATATAGAAGGTCTTATCAGTGTTAAGTGTAAGTTTATTGGCTGTCATCCATGTTGATATTTTTATTAATTCGTTTTAACAATGGTATTAAGCGTGGCAAGGTTTGTGTGGGAGATGACATAAGTTATGTCGTCAGCAAATAGTATTGGTTTCAGTTGTTGTGATACATTGGGAAGATCATTGATGTATAAGAGGAAGAGCAGGGGACCAAGGACACTTCCCTGCGGTACTCCGGTGTCTAGTGGTAGTGTCGTGGAGGATGTGTCTTTAATAGTGACATACTGATACCTATTAGTGAGGTAGGATTTGAAGTATGCTAGTGCATGACCTCTTATTCCATAGTGGTCAGGTTTGTGGAGTAGGATGCCGTGGTTTACTGTGTCAAAAGCTTTCCTTAGGTCAATAAAAAGTCCTAATGGATATTCCTTATTTTCGAGTGCTGTGTAAAGCAGGTCTATCATTTTTACTATTGCATCGTTAGTGCTTTTATTTTCCTGAAGCCAAATTGGCAGGGGTTGAGTATGCTTTGTGTCGTTATAAACAAGTATAATCTCTTGTGCACAAGTTTCTCGAAGATTTTGGATAGCAACGGTAGATTTGATATAGGCCTATAGTTGTTTACGTCTGTAGGGTCACCACCTTTGTGTATTGGTGTAACCCTTGCTGTTTTGAGTAGTGTTGGGAAAGTGCTAGTTTCTAATGATTTGTTAAAAAGTAATGAAATAGGATATGAAAGGACATGAGCGGCTCGTTTGTATATTAAGGGTGGAACTTGAGACAGATGCCCTGATTTATTTGTAAGTGACTTGATTATCATGGAGACTTCAGTGGGTTCAGTAGGTGCAAGATATAAGGAGGATGGGAAATTCCCATCTAGGTAATCACTTGCTCGGGCATTGGTATCTGGGATTTTACTGGCAAGATTAGATCCTATGGTTGAGAAGTCATTTATCTTGTTTACTGTATCAATAGGCTGTAGTGGTGTTTCGTTTGGTTTAGTTAGGGCAATATCCCTAGTTTTTTTCAGTTTGTGGGTGCCCATAATATATATATATATATATATATATATATATATATATATATATATATATATATATATATACACACCTCTGTTTTTCCTTGAAGCAGAATATAAATGGTACACTGCAAATATTTCTGAAAATATGGGTAACACTGAACAGACAGTCAGCAAGGATCATCACAATCAAAAATTATGGGTCATCGAAATTAATAAGACCCATGTCAGGATGCTCTTCTCTTATTTCCTGACGAACAAAATAACAAAGATCATCTCCCTGCTGCTGTCATGATACACGAACTAGAAGCAAATTATCTAAATATTATGTAAAATGCTCGGAAACATATAAATACTTACCGGGTTTGCGGAAGACGTCATAGACGTTGGTCATGTTAGTAGAGACATAGGAAGGTAGGATGGTCTGAACAGTGATACCTGAGTCACGATACTCCCAGTCTAACGACTGGGAGAAGTGATCTACAAACGCCTGAAAAAATGCATTAGTGATATAAATCCTTGCTCCTAAAATCTAATTATATTTTTATAGATAATTTTGTCTAATCTAAAATATTTTTTGTTGTTGTTGAATCTTATACACATACTTCTGGATTTAATTCCCTTCATATACTGAAGAACTCACACCCATTATCAGTGATACAGTTTAAAAATTCAGTCCTAATATTATTCAGCCCTTAATAATAATAATAATAATAATAATAATAATAATAATAATAATAATAATAATAATAATAATAATAATAGCAATACCTTTATTTCTACAAGAACATGTACGAGGTATACAGGCCTAGCTGACACTAATGACATACTACTATATAGAAAGCCCCTTGTTATGCTGAGCATTTTTGGCCAAATTAGGTCAATTTTGCCCCAAGATGCGACCCACACTAGTCAACTAACACCCAGGTACCCATTTTACTGATGGGTGAACAAGGACAGCAGGTGTAAGGAAACACGCCCAAATGTTTCCACCCTTCCCGGGAATCGAACCACGTTCCCTCAGTGTTTAAAGCAAGAACTTTGCCTACCAGGCCACGGGCCAGCTAGTTGTCTGCTTTAATTCTTAAAAGACGGGAATGCCAACTTTTGAAAGGGTTTGATCATTTAGAAGGAATGGAGCAAAATAGGTTGACTAAGAAAGCAGATATCTGGGGTGGACAGAAAGTAGTGGTCATGTCAAGGTGGGCTGAAAGGAAACTGTGAAACGTATATGGAGAAGAAATATTATCCACAAGTCATACGCAAGCGTACTATAAAAAAAAGTGGTGACAACAAATCACGCATACTTGACTGAGGGCAGAGCTAATTTCCGAACAAATTCAAACAGTAGTACATATACAGGTAAGCTATTTAATATGTCAAGTTCAGTGCAATGATTAATGAACACATTACAAAGTGACGAGACAGTTATACTTGCTCTTTGCATTAAATATGCTGCTGGAGTGTGAGCATGGTTTTATGAAAGTTCTCGGAAACCGGATAGCAAAACTGGAGTTATGGAGGTTTGAAAATTCTTATGTACAGTTGTAGAAAAAAAGTTCCTGGGCAGAAATAATATTAGGCAACTCAAACGTCGTAAACAAGAGTGGTGAAGGTTATTTTTTGTGAATGATTTAGCGCAGCTTGTAACAATGATGATGACTGGTTGACAAAATTAATTCAGATTCAGATTATTTTATTTCTTTGTAAGGCTTACAATGTGTGGTTTACATTTATAAGACAATAATTACAAAGATGGCCATTAGCATGCCTGGGCATGCTAGGCATTTCGGGCAGACTACTACTAGTTTTTAATTATATTACAAATTACAAATGAATACAAATTTCAATTGATTAACTGCATCTGTATAGAGATAGATTTATGAATGCATTCATGAATTAATTACAGTTCGAGTATTATATCACTATTATAAAAACATAAAACTTATTTTAAAAGGTGATTGAATATGTTGTAAGGGAAGTATATAATGATTAATAACAGGTCCGTAATCATCATACCTACTCAGTCATATCTACTCACGTAAAGCATAATTTTGATGGACGAGGTCTACATAATGTCTTACAGAATACTGTTAATTTGCGTAATATATAATTTAAAATAATGCTCCAATACTCAAGTTGTTCTTTAATAAAACCATATAGCTACTTTTTATGCTATTATTCAACACATAAATAATAATAGTATTTATTCACTTGCATACTCTAGTGTATGTATATATATATATATATATATATATATATATATATATATATATATATATATATATATATATATATATATATATATATATATATATGTCGTGCCGATTAGGTGCTTGATGACCTGAGCGTCGGTAAGCTGGGATGGAAGAAGGATGGGTAAGGATAGAAATATGGGAAAAGGTTGGGTAAAAGTAGGAGGAGGGAATATAAAGGTGAGTGGCACGTCCACTCTGGGCGACATGACACACGATGATTATTATTATGACACACGGATTCTGCTAGTTGACTCTGCCCAGTGCGGTCACAGCAGCTCTGACTTCCTTCAGTCTCCCTACGATCCCCGTTGGGGAGGGGAATTTCTACCTTCATCACGATGAGCTACGCAAATCGTGTCAAGATCAAACCCAACAGTGGCACTGTGAATGATTCATCCAAACTTGCTCTAGCAGTTGCTGTTAAGAGTGTGCTACAGGTGAAGTTCAACACCATATTGACCCTGAAAGAAGCATTTATTGTTGTCTGCAACGATGAAGAAGATGCAGAGAAGCTACTCACTACAACAGCCACCACCACTCTCTCTGAACGAGGATTTACTGTCATGTCATCTCCAGCTCTCAGGGCAAGAAGAACAGTTTTCCTTAAGAAACTTGATAAGCTTCTTACAGTTCAACCTATCGACGAACTCAAGACATCCATTGAAGATCAAAACTCATGGGCCACAGTGGAGAGCATCATGAAAATACCTACAGCTTCCTCCATGCTCAAGGTCACGTTTACCGACGTCAACATGGCTGCCACTGCATTAGCCGACGGACTGGCTGTATATTATTACTTCGTCAGCCCCACCTGCATTGAAGCTGAGAGATTCCACTACATTTCTCACTGTTGGACCTGTTACTCGTATTCACACAACACCAGCGACTGTCCTGTGAAGGAAAAGAAGTTTTGCACTACATGTAGTAGTGAAGGACATGATTTTAGATCATGCACCGCCGCTGCTCCACCAACACCATCTTGCCTCAACTGTAAAAGCAACGATCATCACACACTTGCTGCTAAGTGTCCCACTCGCAAAGACATTCTGAAGAAGACCCAAGAAGCAGCACAGAAAATGTCATCTTCAAAATCACCCACCTATGCTGCAATTACAAAATTACAAGCTACCACAACTAAAATTCTCCAAGCCTCCACGCAATCTACTACTACCAACATCGCACCTGCCAGTGACCCCACCACCATCTACTACTGTATGGTCTATGCTCATATGAATAATGCTGCTGTTCCTGGGACATTCAACACCTCCATCAACGAACTCTTCAAATTAAACAACATGCCAGAGTTCAAATTTCCAGATTCTCCACCATCTTCTGTGATACTCAACAATTCCCAGCATATTGACGACATTACTTTACCTGCTGATGACTCAGCTGAAGCTCCACCACCACCACTAGCTACTACTGACGTCACGCCTACAACAACCAATGAGAGCTCACCACCACCTCACACCCCTACCGAGAACCAATCAGCTGCCTCCTTGCCAGCCTCGCCACAACCACCTCCCACCAATGAGAAGCCTTCATCTCCTACTCCCTCGAACCAATCAGAGACTTCGTCTTCCAGCCCTGCCACTCCAACACTTCCACCATGCACCATGTTTGGTGTAAGATTCTTTACTACTCGACAATTTCCCTCAACAATGATGCCTACTGACCTTACTCAACATCTCCACGATGGAACTGTTAAGTTCAGCTGTAATACCAGACCACTCCAGACCTTCAACGACATTATAAGAGACCTTCAACACCCAAAGCTTCAACGTCTAATTAAAGTAAAACACATCTCACAAAGACAGTTCACCTTGCTGGTGAATGGAACGCTTCAGTGATTTCTCCAACACATCACTGTAATGTGACTGCCTTCTCGACCTTGCCTGCCTTCTGGGACTCTGCTATCGACGCCTGGCAGCCGCCTGCAGTCCACCTACACCCGCCTCATCAGCTGCTACAACTCGCTCCAGCGTCACACACCGATCAACAACGCTGCAGTTTCTCTGCACACGTCGCCCATAGTGGACGTGCCACTCACCTGTATATTCCCTCCTCCTACCCTTACCCAACCTTTTCCCATATTTCTATCCTTACCCACCCTTCTTCCATCCCAGCTTACCGACGCTCAGGTCATCATGCACGATGCACGATGCTGGGCGACATGTGCAGAGAAACTGCAGCGTTGTTGATCGGTGAGTGTGATGCTGGGGCGAGTTGTATCAGCTGATGAGGCGGGTGTGGGTGGACTGCAGGAGGCTGTCAGGCGGGGGAGAGGCACAGAAGGCAGCTGAATTAGGGTCAATTAATGTTGTAGGAGAAATCACTGGTACATTCCATTGACGAGTGAGGCGAACTGTCGTAGTGAGATGTGTTTCAATTTAATTAGACGTTGTAGCAATGGATGCTGGAGGTTATGTATAATGTTTTCAATTGTATTGAGTGGAGTGGCAGTACAGGTAAACTTGACAGTTCCTTCTTGGAGACGTTGAGTAAGCTCAGTGGGCATCATTGTGCTGGGAAATTGTCGAGTCGTCCAATATCTGACACCATGCATGGTGCATGGTGGTAGTGACGGAGTGGAAGTGCTGGAAGACGAAGTCTCTGATTGGTTCGAAGTAGGAGGAGATGAAGGCTTCTCATTGGTGGAAGGTGGTTGTGGCGAGACTGGCAAGGAGGCAGCTGATTGGTTCTTGGTAGAGGTGTGAGGTGGTGGTGAGTGCTCATTGGTTGTTGTTGGCGTGACGTCAGCAGTAGATAATGTTGGTGTTGAAGCCGCCTCTGCGCCACCAGCAGGTAAAGTGATGTCGACATTATGCTGGTTGTTGTTGAGTATCACAAAAGATGGTGGAGAATCTGGGAATTTGAACTCTGGCATGTTGTTTAATTTGAAGAGTTCGTTGATGGAGGTGTTGAACGTCCCAGGAACAGCAACATTATGCATATGAGCATAGACCATACAGTAGTAGATGGTGGTTGGGTCACTGGCAGGTGCGATGTTGGTAGTAGTTGGTTGCGTGGAGGCTTGGAGAATTTTAGTTGTGGTAGCTTGTAGTTTTGTAATAGCAGCATAGGTGGGTGATTTTGAAGATGACTTTTTCTGTGCTGCTTCTTGGGTCTTCTTCATAATGTCTTTACGAGTGGGACATTTTGCGGCAAGAGTGTGATGATCGTTGCTTTTACAGTTGAGGCAAGATGGTGTTGGTGGAGCAGCGGCGGTGCATGATCTAAAATCATGTCCTTCACTACTACATGTAGTACAAAACTTCTTTTCCTTCACAGGACAGTCTTTGGTGTTGTGTGCATAAGAGTAACAGGTCCAGCAGTGAGAAATGTAGTGGAATCTCTCAGCTTCGATGCAGGTGGGGCTGACGAAGTAATAATATACAGCCAGTCCGTCGGCTAATGCAGTGGCAGCCATGTTGACGTCGGTAAACGTGACCTTGAGCATGGAGGAAGCTGTAGGTATTTTCATGATGCTTTCCACTGTGGCCCATGAGTTTTGATCTTCAATGGATGTCTTGAGTTCGTCGATAGGTTGAACTTTGAGAAGCTTATCCAGTTTCTTAAGGAAAACTGTCCTCCTTGCCCTGAGAGCTGGAGATGACATGACAGTAAATCCTCGATCAGAGAGAGTGGTGGTGGCTGTGTAGTGAGTGGTGGTGGCTGTTGTAGGAGTGGTGGTGGCTGTTGTAGTGAGAGTGGTGGTGGCTGTTGTTGTAGTGAGAGTGGTGGTGGCTGTTGTAGTGAGAGTGGTGGTGGCTGCTGTGAGGGGGTGTAGCTGAGAGTGGTGGTGGCTGTTGTAGTGAGAGTGGTGGTGGCTGTTGTAGTGAGAGTGGTGGTGGCTGTTGTAGTGAGAGTGGTGGTGGCTGTAGTAGAGTGGTGGTGGCTGTTTAGTGAGAGTGGTGGTGGCTGTTGTAGTGAGAGTGGTGGTGGCTGTTGTGAGAGTGGTGGTGGAGAGTGGTGGTGGCTGTTGTAGTGAGTGGTGCTTGTAGTGAGATGGTGGTGGCTGTTGTAGTGAGAGTGGTGGTGGCTGTAGTGGGGGGTTTGGGGGCTGAGGAGTGGTGGTGGCTGTTGTGTGAAGTGGTGGTCTGTGATGAGTGGTGGTGGCTGTTGTAGTGAGAGTGGTGGTGGCTGCAGTGGTGGTGGTGTGTAGTGAGAGTGGTGGTGGCTGTGTAGTGAGAGTGGTGGTGGCTGTTGTAGTGAGAGTGGTGGTGGCTGTTGTAGTGAGAGTGGTGGTGGCTGTTGTAGTGAGAGTGGTGGTGGCTGTTGTAGTGAGAGTGGTGGTGGCTGTTGTAGTGAGAGTGGTGGTGGCTGTTGTAGTGAGAGTGGTGGTGGCTGTTGTAGTGAGAGTGGTGGTGGCTGTTGGTAGTGAGGAGTGGTGGTGGCTGTTGTAGTGAGAGTGGTGGTGGCTGTTGTAGTGAGAGTGGTGGTGGCTGTTTGTAGGGTGAGAGTGGTGGTGGCTTTAGTGAGGGGCTGTTGTAGTGAGAGTGGTGGTGGCTGTTGTAGAGGTGGTGGTGGCTGTTGTAGGAGAGTGGTGGTGGCTGTTGTAGTGAGAGTGGTGGTGGCTGGGTTGTAGTGAGAGTGGTGGTGGCTGTTGTAGTGAGAGTGGTGGTGGCTGTGTAGTGTAGTGAGAGTGGTGGTGGCTGTTGTAGTGAGAGTGGTGGTGGCTGTTGTAGTGAATAGCTTCTCTGCATCTTCATCATCGTTGCACACGACAATAAACGCTTCTTTCAGGGTCAATATGGTGTTGAACTTCACCAGTAGCACACTCTTAACAGCAACTGCTAGAGCAAGTTTGGATGAATCATTCACAGTGCCACTGTTGGGTTTGATCTTGACACGATTTGCATAGCTCATCGTGATGAAGGTAGAAATTCCCCTCCCCAACGGGGATCGAAGGGAGACTGAAAACCGAAGTCAGAGCTGCTGTGACCGCACTGGGCAGAGTCAACTAGCAGAATCATGTGTCGCCGATTAGGTAAGTATAGTTAGTTAGTTCAGACTCTCAGGTAAGGACCCACTAGGGGCGAGGGGGAAGTGGGGACAGACGAAGAATAGCCGGTGAGAGGAAGAACTGAAGGAGAAGAGAAAGAGTCAGGACTAAACCCAACAGTCTAACTACTCAAAACCGATTAGGTGGAGCATGGAGCATGATGACCTGAGCGTCGGTAAGCTGGGATGGAAGAAGGATGGGTAAGGATAGAAATATGGGAAAAGGTTGGGTATGGGTAGGAGGAGGGAATATACAGGTGAGTGGCACGTCCACTCTGGGCGACGTGTGCAGAGAAACTGCAGCGTTGTTGATCGGTGTGTGTGACGCTGGAGCGAGTTGTAGCAGCTGATGAGGCGGGTGTAGGTGGACTGCAGGAGGCTGTCAGGCGTCGATGGAAGAGTCCCAGAAGGCAGGCAAGGTCGAGAAGGCAGTCACATTACAGTGATGTGTTGGAGAAATCACTGAAGCGTTCCATTCACCAGCAAGGTGAACTGTCTTAGTGAGATGTGTTTTACTTTAATTAAACGTTGGAAGTTAGAATGTTGAAGGTCTCTTATAATGTTGTCGAGGGTCTGGAGTGGTCTGGTATTACAGCTGAACTTAACAGTTCCATCGTGGAGATGTTGAGTAAGGTCAGTAGGCATCATTGTTGAGGGAAATTGTCGAGTAGTAAAGAATCTTACACCAAACATGGTGCATGGTAGAAGTGTTGGAGTGGAAGGGCTGGACGACACCGTCTCTGATTGGTTCGAGGTAGTAGGAGATGAATGCTTCTCATTGGTGGAAGGTAGTTGTGGCGAGACTGGCAGGGAGGCAGCTGATTGGTTCTCGGTAGGGGTGTGAGGTGGTGGTGAGCTCTCATTGGTTGTTGTAGGCGTGACGTCAGTAGTAGCTAGTGGTGGTGGTGGAGCTTCAGCTGAGTCATCAGCAGGTAAAGTAATGTCGTCAATATGCTGGGAATTGTTGAGTATCACAGAAGATGGTGGAGAATCTGGAAATTTGAACTCTGGCATGTTGTTTAATTTGAAGAGTTCGTTGATGGAGGTGTTGAATGTCCCAGGAACAGCAGCATTATGCATATGAGCATAGACCATACAGTAGTAGATGGTGGTGGGGTCACTGGCAGGTGCGATGCTGGTAGTTGTAGGTTGCGTGGAGGCTTGGAGAATTTTAGTTGTGGTAGCTTGTAGTTTTGTAATTGCAGCATAGGTGGGAGATTTTGAAGATGACTTTTTCTGTGCTGCTTCTTGGGTCTTCTTCAGAATGTCTTTGCGAGTGGGACACTTAGCAGCAAGAGTGTGATGATCGTTGCTTTTACAGTTGAGGCAAGATGG
>WNWK01010547.1:23024-43024 GCA_009830355.1 Cherax destructor | reverse complement strand
GATACTGTGCTTATGGGAGATTCTAAAGAAAAGTTGCAAATGTTAGTGGACGAGTTTGGGAGGGTGTGTAAAGGTAGAAAGTTGAAAGTGAACTTAGATAAGAGTAAGATGATGAGGGTATCAAACAATTTAAATAAAGAAAAATTGGATATCACATTGGAGAGAGGGATTATGGAAGAAGTGAATGTTTTCAGATATTTGGGAGTTGACTTGTCAGCAGATGGGTTTATGAAGGATAAGGTTAACCATATAATTGATGAAGAAAAAAGGTGAGTGGTGCGTTGAGATATCTGTGGAGACAAAAAATGTTATCCATGGAGGCAACGAAGGGAATGTACGAAAGTATAGTGGTACCAACACTTATATGGGTGTGAAGCATGGGTTGCAAATGCTGCAGCGAGGAGGAGGCTGGAGGCAGTGGAGATGTCCTGTCTAAGGGCAATGTGTGGTGTAAATATTATGCAGAAAATTCGGAGTGTGGAAATTAGGAGGTGTGGAGTTACTAAAAGTATTTGGGGTGTTGAGGTGGTTTGGTCATTTAGAGAGAATGGATCAAAGTAGAATGACTTGGAGAGCATATAAATCTGTAGGGAAAGGAAGGCGGGTTAAGTGTCGTCCTCGAAAAGGTTGTAGGGAAGGGGTAAAGAAGGTTTTGTGGGCGAGGGGCTTGGATTTCCAGCAAGCATGTGTGAGCGTGTTAGATAGGAGTGAATGGAGACGAATGGTTTTTGGGACCTGACGAGCTGTTGGAGTGTGAGCAGGGTAACATTTTGTGAAGAGATTCAGGGAAACCAGTTAATTGATTTAGTTGGACTTGAGTCCTGGAAATGGTAATTACAGAGCCTGCACTTTAAAGGAGAGGTTTGGGATATTGGCAGTTTGGAGGGACTTCTAAACTGTCGTATCTGAGCTCCTCTGCAAAGACAGTGAGGTGAAAGTGTTGAATGATGATGAAAGTATTTTTTTGGGGGAGATTTTCTTTTTTTGGGGTCACCCTGCCTCGGTGGGAGACGGCCGACTTGTTGAATATATATATATATATATAGGATGGAGTCCACCTCTGGTGTACATTGTGGGACCCATAGCCTCGGAGAAGTGGATAAAAAGTCTTCAAGGAAGAATATTTAGATTTCTTTCTGAAGCCATTTGAATATTCCACTTCCCCTACCACCCCATCTTTAAGTATAAACTTTATTTCAAGACAAAATATATTGACAAAATACATTGACAAGAATACATTAGGGAGTAAAACAACATAGATAACAACTCAGAGCTACATGTCAAATACTCCTTCCAGCTCCCCGGCAGTGGGCCGCGTGCCCAGAATGCTGTAGGCATTTCCCCTCTGGATCGCAACACTGAGTCTCTGAAAGAGGAAGCTGGTCGCCCTTTGGTCCCTGGTTTTTATGATGGGTTTTTCACCCAGCTCTTTGAGAAACTTTAGAGCACACTTGCCCCATGCTCCAAGGGTCTCCGATCCTATTGGAATGAAGTTATAGCAAGTGGGAAGGCCTTCATATTTGCGAGTCTTCTGGGTCTCACTGTGGCTGGCAGCTCCACCCCCTTCAGCTACGGAGTATGGCAAGTAGGTGTCTGCCAATGTGGCGGCACAGGTGTAGTCCCAAGCAATCTGCTTACCATCCTTCCAGGGTAGCATAGTGGCTCCATCAGGACGCTTTTGACTTCCATCAGACCTCTGCACTTTGGGTTCCCGTTGAGCTGGGCAACGGGCTGTGGCGAGGCTTCTCTTTATGATGTCATTGACCTCCTCATGTCTAGCATACTTCCCTTCTGATGTGTGACACACGAGACCATGAAGTCCGAACTGATCAGCCGTCGCCCTGCCGCAAATACACCTATGTTCGGTGAGTTTTTTTTTGGGGGGGGGGCTAGGCGAAGCGCAACACCAATCCGAATGGCCTGTGGGTCGAGTCGAGTCCCCAGAGAGGAATTGGGAACATATATATATATATATATATATATATATATATATATATATATATATATATATATATCGAGAAGTGCCCTTGACAGCCAGTAACTAACACAACAGTCCAAGTAATGAGTAATGACATTATCATTTCAGAAA
The DNA here is from genome assembly GCA_009830355.1 of Cherax destructor. Classification (NCBI taxonomy): domain Eukaryota; kingdom Metazoa; phylum Arthropoda; class Malacostraca; order Decapoda; family Parastacidae; genus Cherax; species Cherax destructor. The sequence continues at coordinate 40,935 of WNWK01010547.1, read as the reverse complement.
AATTACTTAATATTTAACCTATCTACATACCTCTCTCTCTCTCTCTCTCTCTCTCTCTCTCTCTCTCTCTCTCTCTCTCTCTCTCTCTCTCTCTCTCTCTCTCTCTCTCTCTCTCTCTCTATGTAGACCTCGTTCATTAAAATTATGCTTACGTGAGTAGATATGACTGATGTATGATGATTACAGATCTGTTATCAATCATAATATTCCCTTCACGCTATATTCGGTAACCTTTTCAAATAATTTTTGTTTTTATAATATTTGACTGGTATATTACATCATATATTATGTATGCATTCATAAATCTATTTCTACATAGATGTACAGAAAGTACTGGCAATGATTTTTGTCAATTAGTCACCATTGTCGTTACAAGCTGTGCTGTTTCTTTTATTATAATAGCCTTTACTCCTTTGTTTACTACGTCTGAGTTGCCTGATATTATTTCTGCCCAGGAGAGACTGTCCAGAAACTTTATTCTGCAACTGTATATGGTTAATAAACTGGGCTTAAAGCCTGTCGACTACTCAAATTCGTTAAACATACAGTAACTTGTTATTTCCAGTCAAAAATACTTTTAATCTCTAAAGCTAAGGATTAAAGCCAACACCTCTCAGTGTATATATCTTGTGTATATTTAATGTTGTTGGTCAATGGGTCACCTTGTACTGTTTTTTAGAAAGGCGGCTGTAGGAAGTGATAGTTGAATGTATTTTCTATGAGTAACCCTGTTTTGATGGAATATGTCCAGTGTGTTAAAAATATAAGACTTAAATGTCATCCTAATAATATAGTAAGAGGGATTGCTTTAAAAATACCTTGGTAGCTGTGTACATTCCTGCTTGAGCCACGGGGTACAATCCAGAAATGGAACCAATGTTAATTATTGCTCCCTTGCCTCTAGACAGCATCCCCGGAAGGACAAGGTTGGTCATGGCTGGTAGAGATGCCACATTCACATTGATAAAACTCCAAATATCTTTCTCAGATAGATGAAGAAAGTCCATGAGTGTCGAGCTGTTCATTCCAACGTTATTCACTGGAAAAATAACAGACATTAAAGCAATTTCAATATTTATTAAATATTTATAACTGAAATTTGTGAAAACATTTATATAATGGAACCATTGTGATTGCATTTACATTTATTGCTCCGATGTTTTATTTTAACATAGGATGTAAACACTGAGATGCATATATTTGATGAATGAAACGTATTGTTTTATTAGTTAGGAGACAATTATTATTATAATCATAACTAAGCACTAAGTCCACATGGGTCATACAGGGCTAAGCAGGAGCAGGGGCGGATCTACTCTGAAACTAATAAAGTTAAATCTTCAGGGCCCCTGATCCCGGAAGCTACAGTAGTCCACATTGCTTAAAAAAATTTGAGTCTACTGTATGAGAAGGGTTAAAAAAAATATAATATTAATAATATAGTGTAATTAAATACAAAATAATAGTTAAAATAAAAATTGAAAGGCTATTAAAGTATTATGTAGGGTAGCCGTTGCTAGTTGCAAAGGTGATCCCATAACAGTTCAAGATTCATGGCCCCAAAAATGGGGTCCACCACAGAATATAGTTGGTTAATGGGGTTTAAGGTATCGACTATACAGAAACCTTTTAATCACCAGTTAAGAATACTTTAATCCCTACAATAGAGATTGAGGTAAACTCTCAGTATATATACCGAAATACATCCCTCAGGGTATATATCTTGTGCTTATATGTGCAATACGTCGGTACTGTATCCCATTACTGATTAAGAGACATGCTGTATCTGAAGTAGGCTTCTTCAGTCAGATACAGCAGAAGTAGTAGTAAAATAAAGATGATGTAATCAATCCACCAACTTGGGTGAAATATTATTTGAGGTGCTCAGTCCCTCAAATAATATTTCTCCAAGATTGAGGGAATGATTACATCATCTATATTTCACTACTACTCCTGCTGTATCTATATTTGACTGAAGAAGTCTACTGTGTAGGCGAATCCTCTCAACACCACAGGTGTACGCAAACTCTCAGCTTTACGCTCAGAGTTCATTTTGATTCCTATTACAGGGACTAACGTATAATTGTCTTTTGGAGAGGAGGTGACCTTAATGACCCTCGTGTAGTCGGTAGGTTTCAACCCCCATTAAGCATTAATTTTGCTTTCTATGTTATTTCTTCTTTCTGTTACCCTCCGAAGCTGTGTCACCTTTCTGGTAAATTATAAAATAGCCTAATTTACCTAAACTGTCTAAGAATTTGTATTTTGATATTATTTTGCGGGTGGGTGTATATTCAGGAGATCCGATGAATATAATGGACTTTTTTTTTAACATCTTTAAACATTTAGAGATTGTATTAATGTTGGTAGAATTACCGACAATATGTTAAGTAAAAGGACACAAGTCTAACTAATGTGACATTTTATTGTGGCAACGTTTCGCTCTCCAGGAGCTTTATCAAGCCCTAACGGCTTGGAGAGCGAAACGTTGCCACAATAAAATGTCACATTAGTTGCACTTGTCCTTTTACCTAACATTTAGAGAACACGACACTTACCTAAGATGCCAATTTCCTTATCCTGAAGACGCTTTCTTATGTCCTCATAAATAGGTCGACCGTCTAGGAAGTTTATTTGCACAATTTCCGTTTTAACTCCATACTCCTGCACTGTAAGAGTGATAATTCCTCACCATAATACATTCTATTATTGGTATTCTACTACACAACTTTTACAAATATACAACATTTCTTAAAGACTGTGTTCAAGAAGATAGAACATGTTTTGAGTGGCAAAAAATGGAGATAAGTATAGCAGAAGACACTAATAGCAGATCAATTCTTTATTTGGTCTTGAAAAATGCTCACCTTTGAGCGAAATGTGCAGATCAAGGCATTGCTTCGCTGTGTCTTTGTTCATGAAGATAAATCATTCTGTAGTGTAAGTTTTTAGTTTAATATCTTTATTATGCACCCCATACCCATCCTGTGGGTGGTAGTCAAAAGATTACAGAGGTACATAATGGGTCCAGGGGCTGGACCCCAAAGGTTTGATAGCTGAACTAGTTACAAAGGTAATGAACTACAAGTAGGTCTGGTCACAATCATGGCAACTGCCAGAATCATGAAAACTTCTTTCACTTAGTTTCTAATCTCCGAAGTTTACATTCTAACAAATTTCAGTTCTTGTGGTCTTTTTATTTCAAGTTCTGATGAAAATTAGCTAAAATCTTTTTTAAAAGTAATGTCCAGTATGGCTGACGTGCCATACCTCAAAGGTCATTTTATTTGTCAGAAACGAAGCATATTTTATTTATATGCTGGTTGTTGTTGACAAGTGTCTCGCGACACGGATCTTAATCATATAGATGACCCGTTTGAGATTATATACTGACTCACTCAGTGGAACTTTCGGTTATGTGACCGAGACCTTTCTCTGGTTTTCCATTTCCGCCCTTAATTAAAACATTAAGCATTCTGTGTGATGTAAGGTTTTCTATCCCGTATAAGAACCAGTGAATTACTGTGATGGTTTATGGGTATCACAAAAGTAATCTTCAGTGAGGCCTTAATTTTTCTTTTGTAATACTCTCCCCTTCCACTTTCTCCAGGGATACTTTTCACTTTTGTATTCGACTGATGAAGCTGCTGTGGAAGCGAAACGTTTGGTAGGTTAAACTACTTGTCAGTATAATAATAATAATAATAATAATAATAATAATAATAATAATAATAATAATAATAATAATAATAATAATAATAGTTTATTTGGACATGATACAAAGAGTTACAATGGGTTATGAGATGTTATGAGGTGTACATGCGAAAAAACCCTAATTTGCAGGGCATTTTGGGCAGACTTAAAATTATCTTAAAACTATGGTAAGAATTTTAGTAAAAAGTTTACAATATGAGTATAGTTGAGTATTTAAGCTATGAAATTTGAACATAGTTTAGACATGACATTTTTGAAACATAGTTTTATACTTTTGTCTTATTTATAAAATTAATTAAATCAGATTAAGCAAATTAAATCAGTAATTTGTGTTGCAATAACAAATTATATGGTCATTAGATGAGTATTGTATACCAATTATAATATCTCAGTAAACCATAAGCATACGGACCACTTCAACTCACCAATTTCAGTGGACACTTTTTGCAACTTGTCGATAGAGCGGGAGATAAGGACAATATTCATGCCTCTCTTGGCCAGTTCCTTTGCATATTCTTTCCCAATTCCGTCTGTACAGCCCGTCACAACTGCAAATATTAAAATAAAAATAGTTGAAAATTCTGCCCTGCCCTCAGTGATATAGCAACGACCACTCCTCCATTCTAGGCAACGATCGTGTAGTTTTCAATTATTTAAGCTGTGTGTTTCCAGCTGCCAGACTATTTATGTAATTTGGTTATTAGTAATTAACTACATGCAAATATAGGTTAATTAAAGCTAATGTACATTAGACTTCCACACGTCAAACTGAACTGATAGTTATGAACGTCTTTCACTCAGACATGTCCACGTGTCTAATATTGTCACCTTACTTGATTGTCCGTCACTCAGACATGTCCACGTGTCTAATATTGTCACCTTACTTGATTGTCCGTCAACCTTATTGTTGAACATGACTGGTAGACAGTACCGACAAGATGAAAATTAGACACATGTGCAACATCTGGGTGTCTTTATTGTAGACGTTTCACCATCCAGTGGCTTTATCAATACAAATTCAAGGGCATAATTGGAAGACAGTAGAACTATATACAAAAGATGAGGTAATCAGACCCTCAGCCTTGGAGTTGGTGTGAAGAGCAACGTAGTCCTGAAGATTCCGGAGCACAGGCAAGATCAAGATAGTGTAGGTAAGAGCCTTGTGGGTTGAGGGGGGGAAGTGGAGATAGTGGAATAGTAGACTGGTGTGAGAGGAAGGTTACGAGTGGAAGGGATAGTACCAGGGCTTAACCCAGTAGCTAATACGATCGTGGGTCAGAGACTGGTGTGGCGAGGAAGACTTATAAGACAAAATGGATTGGGTGGACGCCAAAACGAACATGCGCAGGTACCTGTGAGAAAATCTAATGGTGATATAAGGAGGGGATGGGGTAGATTTTAAAAGGTACATCTTTTGAGGTCCACACCTGTTAAGACAGGCTAGTGAGAGCAGAAGTTAACTATAAATAGGGTTAGGAGCAGGATCATACAAGGAGTAGAATAGATTGTGTGGGTTTGCAGGTCTGCGAATGTATTCGTCAAGGTGAGAGGTCCAATAGTCATGTAGTGTCTCTAGTTTGTCAATCTGTCTGTCACTGAGCGTCTTCCAGTACACGTTCAGCGTAGGGATGCTTGACTGGGGATGGAGTGACTCGCTTGTGACGAAGTCATCCCAGCTGACATCAAACACCCAGCGCTGAGCTTTGTTCTGGATACGCTGCCGTTTAAGTTTGTTCGTCTTAGCTGCAAGAGAAAGGGCTGGAGGAGAGTAAGTAATCAGAGGTCGTATTAGAGTTTTGTAAAGGTGTAGTTTGGTAGTTTGTGAGGCATGCCACAGTAGGGGTAGGGGAGAGGACAGATCCCTAGGGTACTCCAGTATTTAGTGTGAAATAGTCAGATTAACAGCCTTGGAATTTGATCCTCATAGTGCGGCAGTCTAGGAAGTTACAAAGGTGTTTATGAGTAGTGAGAGGCAGGTTAAAGTTAGATCAGAGTTAGTGTTTTAGTCCTTCGTCAAAAGCTTTTCGACGTCTTTTACAACCAGGACTGTCGTGTTTCCTTGTTAAGTGTTTATGTGAATGTATTTGAGAATGATGTTGATGGCATCTTGTGTGGAACGGCGTGGATCTGAAGCCAAACTGACCATCAGTGAGGAGAGAGTTGTGTTCCAGGTATCTGCGAAGGCGAAGGTTGATGAGTTTTTCAAGGAGTTTGTCTAAAGTTTCGAGGAGGCTGATAGGGCGATAGTTTTAAGGGTCAGAGTGGTCTTTATTGGGTTTAGGAAAGAGGATAGCATTAGCAACTTTGAAGAGGGAAGGAAAGTATCCAGAAGCGAGGGAAACATTCAGGTTTGTGTAGGCAATGGTGATGGAGTCTGGAAGGTGTTTTTAAGATAATATGGTTTAGGCCGAGTTCCTGTGTGGAGGTGAGAGAGTCCAGGTGGATGTGACTGTCTGGTGTTGTTTCGTGTGTGTATGTGTGTGTGTGTGTGTGTGTGTGTGTGTGTATCTGTGTGTGTGTGTATGTGTGTTTGTGTAGTGTTCCAGTGTTCTATGTGCTGTATGTGTTAAATAGCTTTACGATGAGGTGGGTGAGGGTGGAAGATGTTCTCCCAGACGTGTTTGAAGAGGTTTCTTGCTGCATGTAGGTCTGTGATATGTGTGTTGTTGTGGGAGATGTGTTTGAATTTGTTGGTAGAAGTACCTCTGATTTTCTTAATGAAGTTCCAGAATGCTCTGGGATCTGTAATGCGCTGTTTGTCTGCTTGTAGGATTAGCTGTGACCAGTGGGTGTTGTGGTCTTGGTCTAGGCTGTGTAGAATGTTGCTCCTAAGTAAGTAAGTAAGTAAGTTTATTCATGTATACACAAATACATTTACATAGATTATCATACATAGCAGCATATGTGTAGAGAACCTAGGATAACCCAAAAAAGTCAGACAGAGTGACTTATTTCCATTGGGGTCCATTTAATACCTTAATATTATACACTGTAGGAGATATATGTTATTATATTATAAAGGATATATACTAGGAATAAGGTAAAAAGAGTTATTTACATTTACATGTATGTTAGCTAAAAAAATAAAAAATAATTCTCCTCCCTTTCTGTCGCTACATTCATTAGGTACCTTTTGGCTCTCTTCTTGAACTGGCTCATGCTATGACTGGCTTTGACATGTGCAGGCAGTCTGTTCCATTCCTTTATTGCTGTACAATAAAAGGTGTTTGAAGCCTGGCCACTGACTGTGGGTACTACAAAGTTGTGCTCTCTCCCCCTAGTACTATGACTGCTTTGGTTCCCAGCCTTGACAAAATTGGCAGCAAGATATTCTGGACACTGTGATCAATTTTATAAACTTGATTCAACTTAAGTTGTTTTACTCTGTCTTCAATATTCAGCATATCCAATTGTTGTAATTTTTCATGGCCTACATGTTCTCTTGGGTCCAGGTCCAGGATGAATCTTACCATTTTGTTCTGGGTGATTTGCAGTTTTTCAGTTTTTTTGTCAAGGCAGAGTACCATGAAGAGCAAGCGTAGTCCAAATGACATTGTATAAGGGCTAGACATAGGGTACTGCGAGCCTCAGTAGGTAGACACTGTGCTTGTCTGTAGAGGAACTTCAGTCTGGCATTCGCTTTCTTTACTACACTGTTCCCTATCAATTCTCCTGACATGCATGGGTCAAAGGGGATTCCCAGATATTTTACTGAGGAAACTGAAGTGATGGATTCCCCATTACACCGGATATTAAAATTATTTACCCTGCTCAGTTTATATTTCGTGCCAAAGAGTATGGCTTCTGTTTTCCCTAGATGTAACGATAGTTTGTTGTCTACTAACCATTTGCTGCAGGACTCCAGTTCCAGTGTTAATACATTAGCTATAGCTTATGGGTCTTTACCTGACAATAGCAGAGCACTGTCATCCGCATATAGTAAGAGTTTGCACTTGACACTGATGGGCATGTCATTTACATAACACAGGAATAATAAGTTAGTTTAATATCTTTATTATGCACCCCATACCCATCCTGTGGGCGGTAGTCAAAAGACTACAGAGGTACATAATGGGTCCAGGGACTGGGCCTCAAAGTTTTGATAGCTGGGCAAGTTACAAAGGTAATGAACTCAGGTAGATCTGGTCACAATCATGACAAGTTACAAAGGTATTTACAGATTATAGAGGTATATAATGGGTCCAGAGACTGGGCCCCAAAGTTTTGATACCTAAACAAGGTACAAAGGTAATGAACTCACAAGTGTCAAAGGTAATGAATCATGTAAGTAAATTTTCTTACTTACGTTTATATATGGTTGCAATCATTAACAAATTATAAAGTAATGAGCAATTTAATAGTCTACACCCGGTCACAACTGTAATGAGTTATTGGTGCAAATATTAATTGTTGGGTCACACACACAGACACACACACACACACACACAGACACACACACACACACACACACACACACACACACATACAGCCCCGATGGCATGGTGGCTAGCGCTCTTGCTTCACGCACGGAGGGCCCGGGTTCAATTCCCGGCGGGGCCGAAACATTTCGAAGTGTTTCGTTACACACACACACACATACAACAGGCCTAGTGTCTAATGGACATGTGCCTAGGACAAAATGGTAACTAACACACACACACACACACACACACACACATAAACACACATACACACATACACGCACATATATATACACACACACGTGTGTGTGGTAATGCTTTATTTACAAGGAGCAAAGTCAGGGTATTTTTCCAGAATGGTCTGTAATATACCACTGTGGATAAAATACTTTGACATATCTTGAACATTTCTTAGTGAGTTGTCTCTGAATTCATTAATTTTATCGCACTCCAGTACATAATGACGCAGGGTGTGACAATAATCCAACTGGCAAAGTTTACATCTTGTTTGGTCTACATCTGGTGGTGGTGATTTAACCTGCCAAAGATACTTATAACCCAGCCGGAGGTGGGCGGTAGTGACATTAGATTCGCTGCCCAGCCTTTGCGGAGTGCGGGTGTGCTTGTTTTTGGTCCCTAGCGGTGGAGTTGAGAACTGGTAGTTTTCATCAACATGGTGGAGCGCTACAGACGACGTGTCAATACTGTCTGTATTGAAGTGTTGCAAAGCGCGATTTATCCAAGCAACGCAGATGTTCTCCTCCCAGCTGTTTTGAGGGATTCTTTAGGGATATCCAATGAAGAATTATTTGGAATATCTCTCAACGGTTCGTCGAGGATTTTTGTCAAATTTGCAGTGGCCAGCGCATATGAGCGAGTGGTTGAAACATATCAGGAGAAGAGGATTGTCGTCAACACGGGATTAGAGGTACGGCTTCGAGATGTGTCCCGGTACTACACTTATATACGGGTTCGAAACGTGCCGTTCGAAGCGTTGGATGTTGATGTGCGAAACGTCTTCAGTCAATTTGGTGACGTCCATGCAGCTCAAACGTCAGATACCTTCTTACGTCATGATGGATGAGTTCCGGCAGCAAGTCTATGTGACTTACGCAGGCCAAGTTCGAACGTGTCGCCTGTGTGGATTACCTGGACATGTGGCGGCGGCATGTGATCGTCGGATGGGCCATCAGAGACATGGCGCTGCTGATGGTATGAGGAAGGATGACGTGGTGGTTGTGGATGCTATGGATGAGTCGCCACAGGAGAATATGAGCGTGGTGCCAAGTGGACAATGGAGTGACATTGTTGATAAGGAGGATGAGCGCGTACTAACGTTGTCACAGGTGACCCAGGATGGCGAGACAGCGGAGACGGAGGTAGTGGCTCTGCCGGAAGGTTTGAACTTGGTTTTGTCTGAGCCACTTTTGGAGGATTTTCCACTGTTGTTGGACAGTCCTGAGTGTGAGGGCACACAACATGGTGTGGTGGACTCAGGATCAGATGTGAGGAGGGACGAGGGTGAGACGAGTGTGATGGGCATCTCAGAGAGTGGGCCTTGCCTTCAGGTCCAGGAGGTTGGTGTAGAAGTGCACAGGGGAGAGGATTGTGAGGCTATGGAGGCTACAGGAGACTCCAGGGAAAGGCCTAGTGGTCTAGTTGAGGACGATGTCCTAACACCTGGGCAACAGGTGTGCAAGAAGGCCTGGGTGGAGGTGGCAAAAGGGGGACGGGGGAGTGTCAAGGGTAGAGAGGGAGGGAGGGACAGGAAAGCAGACAGGCAAGTACTGGGAGTGTCAGTAGAGGAAGAGAGCATTAGTAAGGGAAAGTCGGTAGTGACGAGGAAGTTGAAAAGTAGAGGAAAGCCCCCTGCGTTCTTTTCAGGTGTTTAACGATGAATGTAAATGGCTTCCGAGCGGAGGTCAAACGTAAATGGGTAGAGGTGACGTTAAGACGTTTAAATGTGGATGTGTGTATATTGCAAGAGCATAATTATAGGTTGGGGAGAGATTTGACGTTAAGTGGGTTTACAGTTTATGTGGGTAGTGCGGGTAGTTTCAAGGGAGGGGTGGCTATAGGAATACGTGTGACCAATCCCTTTCGGTTGTTGGCATGGGAAGAGTTTTAGTAAGGGTTGAGGGTTTATGGGGGAATGTCAGAGTGTGTATAGTGGGAGTTTATATGCCGGCTATAAGTTGTAGAAGAACTAAGGAAGAGTTTGTGAGAGAGGAGTTGATATAATTCTTACGTGGGTTGCCGGTTGTGACTATTATCGCAGGGGATTGGAATTGTGTGATTAGGAAGAGGGATGTGGAACCGAGAGGGGCGGGGTGTGAGTTGGGGGTTTTGCGTGATGTTTTGGGTGTGGCAGGGGTCAGAGATGTGGTAGGGGGCGGTGGGTGGCATATAGAACATACGTTCATACGTAGGGGCTATGCTGCAAGACTCGATCGCGTGTATTTGTCAAGGGATGTTATAGTGGAGGGCGTGGATTGCGTTGATGTTGGGTTTTCTGATCACAGAGGTGTGTTGGCAGTGTTGGGATGGGAGGGAGCTGTTAGAACGTATGCTAGTTATTGGAAGCTTAACGTGGGCTTATTGAAGGGGGAACTGTGTGGGAGGGGTTTTGAGGAGTGGTGAGAGGGGATGTGGAATGATGGGAAGGACCGGGAAGATGTGGTGGGCTGGTGGAATGGAGTGGCGAAAGTGGGTATTCAGGATTTTTATAAACATGAAGGTAGAGAGCAGGTGCGAATGCGTTATGGCCTGCAGAGGTATTTGGAGGGGCAGTTGCGGGATTGTTATGTGGGGGGGGGGGGTTACTCGCTGGAGGACATAGAGGTTTTGAGGGGCCAGTTGAAGGATATACAGAATGAGAGATTCCAGGCTATCAGAGTGAGGGCAGGTATTGAGGATGTGCTGTGGGGGGACAAACTGTCTTGCGTGGTTTTCGAAAGAGGATGACGTCATTGAAGGTGCACGAGGAGTTGGGTGGGTATACAGAGGGACAGGTACTGCGGTCGACAGAGGGTATGAACGGGTTTGTGGATGTTTGGTTTCGGCGGTATCTAGACCTGAGGTTGGAGGAGGTGGAGGCGAAAGAGGAAGTTTTGGAGGGTATACAGGTAGGGATTAGTGAGGAGAGGAAAGGTATGGAGGGTAGTATAACTGAGGAGGAAGTGTGGTTCACGGTAAAGGGGATGCAGATGGGTAAAGTGCCGGGAGTCGATGGCTTACCTAGTGATTTTTATGTTCAACATTGGGGAGTGTTGAAGGAATGTTTGACAAAAGTTTTCAATCGTTTGAAGGAAGTAAGGTATATGGGTGAGGATCAGCGCACATGGAGCATGATGACCTGAGCGTCGGTAAGCTGGGATGGAAGAAGGGTGGGTAAGGATAAAAATATGGGAAAAGGTTGGGTAAGGGTAGGAGGAGGGAATATACAGGTGAGTGGCACGTCCACTCTGGGCGACATGTGCAGAGAAACTGCAGGCGTTGTTGATCGGTGTGTGTGACGCTGGAGCGAGTTGTAGCAGCTGATGAGGCGGGTGTAGGTGGACTGCAGGAGGCTGTCAGGCGTCGATGGAAGAGTCCCAGAAGGCAGGCAAGGTCGAGAAGGCAGTCACATTACAGTGATGTGTTGGAGAAATCACTGAAGCGTTCCATTCACCAGCAAGGTGAACTGTCTTAGTGAGATGTGTTTTACTTTAATTAAACGTTGGAAGTTAGGATGTTGAAGGTCTCTTATAATGTTGTCGAGGGTCTGGAGTGGTGTGGTATTACAGCTGAACTTAACAGTTCCATCGTGGAGATGTTGAGTAAGGTCAGTCGGCATCATTGTTGAGGGAAATTGTCGAGTAGTAAAAAATCTTACACCAAACATGGTGCATGGTAGAAGTGTTGGAGTGGAAGGGCTGGAAGACACAGTCTCTGATTGGTTCGAGGTAGTAGGAGATGAATGCTTCTCATTGGTGGAAGGTAGTTGTGGCGAGACTGGCAGGGAGGCAGCTGATTGGTTCTCGGTAGGGGTGTGAGGTGGTGGTGAGCTCTCATTGGTTGTTGTAGGCGTGACGTCAGTAGTAGATAGTGGTGGTGGTGGAGCTTCAGCTGAGTCATCAGCTGGTAAATTAATGTCGACAATATGCTGGGAATTGTTGAGTATCACAGAAGATGGTGGAGAATCTGGAAATTTGAACTCTGGCATGTTGTTTAATTTGAAGAGTTCGTTGATGGAGGTGTTGAACGTCCCAGGAACAGCAGCATTATGCATATGAGCATAGACCATACAGTAGTAGATGGTGGTGGGGTCACTGGCAGGTGCGATGCTGGTAGTAGTAGGTTGCGTGGAGGCTTGGAGAATTTTAGTTGTGGTAGCTTGTAATTTTGTAATTGCAGCATAGGTGGGAGATTTTGAAGATGACTTTTTCTGTGCTGCTTCTTGGGTCTTCTTCAGAATGTCTTTGCGAGTGGGACACTGCTTTTACAGTTGAGGCAAGATGGTGTTGGTGGAGCAGCGGCGGTGCATGATCTAAAATCATGTCCTTCACTACTACATGTAGTGCAAAACTTCTTTTCCTTCACAGGACAGTCGCTGGTGTTGTGTGAATACGAGTAACAGGTCCAACAGTGAGAAATGTAGTGGAATCTCTCAGCTTCGATGCAGGTGGGGCTGACGAAGTAATAATATACAGCCAGTCCGTCGGCTAATGCAGTGGCAGCCATGTTGACGTCGGTAAACGTGACCTTGAGCATGGAGGAAGCTGTAGGTATTTTCATGATGCTCTCCACTGTGGCCCATGAGTTTTGATCTTCAATGGATGTCTTGAGTTCTTCGATAGGTTGAACTGTAAGGAGCTTATCAAGTTTCTTAAGGAAAACTGTTCTTCTTGCCCTGAGAGCTGGAGATGACATGACAGTAAATCCTCGTTCAGAGAGAGTGGTGGTGGCTGTTGTAGTGAGTAGCTTCTCTGCATCTTCATCATCGTTGCAGACAACAATAAATGCTTCTTTCAGGGTCAATATGGTGTTGAACTTCACCTGTAGCACGCTCTTAACAGCAACTGCTAGAGCAAGTTTGGATGAATCATTCACAGTGCCACTGTTGGGTTTGATCTTGACACGATTTGCGTAGCTCATCGTGATGAAGGTAGAAATTCCCCTCCCCAACGGGGATCGTAGGGAGACTGAAGGAAGTCAGAGCTGCTGTGTCTAATAACCATAACCATCAGCGCACTGGAGTTGTGGTTTTAGTGCCTAAGGGGAAATTGGTGGAAACGATTAGGGATTACAGAGCTATTTCACTTTTATGTGCAGATTACAAAATGTTTGCAAGGATTTTGGGTAATAGGGTTGTAGTGATACCGCTCTTGTGGGGAGTCGCAGCAGGACACAATACTGCACCACTTCAGGGGCCCCTTACAATAACAACAAACATAGTACAGCAATGGCCCAGCACATGGCGTGTGGTCTCTCTCTTACACAGATACATTCGTGATGCAGATTACATGGTAAGCTTAAAAATGTCGCCAGTAGCTATAGCTTTTCTGAGGACATATGCACCTTACATCACCTGTCCTGCAGCAGCAGTCATTAGATGTATTTTCTTCTGTTGCAGACATGTACCATGGATTCTGTGTTCAATAAAGCCTAGGAATAAGGCCTGTGTTTTTATCACAACAATTTATTGAACACAGATATCCTGGGCTACCTGGTGGCGATTCTGAGCTAGACTACACCGCAACATGGAGCGTTTACTGAAACCTGAGAGGCTAGACTCTGACCCCAGTGTATCAACGGATGCTCAGGAATTGAAGCATTGGTTTAAGACTTTCGTAAACTTCTTGAGAGTCTTTCCTCAGGAAGATCTAGATAAACTAAGCCTGCTCATCAACTTTGTGTCACCTAAAATCTATGAGGTTATTTCTGAGTGTAATACCTATGAAGATGCTATCAATGCCCTCAAGTCTGAGTATATTAAGCCCACAAATGAAATCTTTGCACGATATCGTCTTGCAACTCGCCGCCAGCAGATTGGTGAATCCTTAGAGGAATACTTTCAAGCATTGAAAATATTAGGTAAGGACTGTAACTTCCGAGCGGTGACAGCTTCTCAGTATTGTGAAGAGTCCATCAGGGATGCTTTTATCAGTGGCCTGCAATCACCAATAATAAGGCAGCGTTTATTGGAGAATAAAACTCTGGACTTAGCCACTACCCTTGACCAGGCAAGAGCATTAGATTCAGCCCAGAAGAATTCTGAAGTGTACAGTACTACCCAGCCTTCTCGAGTGGTAAGTGCTGCAACTCCCGACCAAGACTCTTTTAATGAAGTTACTGTGGAACCTGCTTCAGTGACAGCAGCTGCAGGCACAAAGTGTTTCTTTTGTGGTTTTTCAAGACATCCACGTCCAAAGTGTCCGGCTCGTGAAGCAATGTGCCATCAATGCCATAAGAAAGGTATGTCGTGCTAATGCATCAACAAGAGCTAGTGCTTCTACGCATTCCGACCAGGCGACTCTAGCAACAGTGACTTCTGCGGTTGCTCCAAATTCACTGTCAAAGGCAGTTGTGAAAGTGTTCATCAAAGGAACAGAAGTAGATGGTCTGATTGACAGTGGCAGCTCAGAGAGTTTCATCAACCTTGACGTAGTTAAACGCCACTCCTTGACGGTACATCACTCATCAGGTACCGTTTCCATGGCATCAACATCTCTCTCTATTCAGACGTTAGGGTTTTGTAAGGTAAACCTTAGAGTTAATGGCAGGGATTATCAAGATGTACATTTAGCTGTTCTGCCACAACTGTGCTCTGATGTGATCCTTGGTCAGGACTTTCAGAAGCGTCATGGTAGTGTTACCTTAACATATGGAGGTGAACTGCCTCCTCTCGTTGTCTGTGGTCTTAGCACTTTAAGGGTAGACCCACCAAAGCTGTTTGCGAATCTTACTGCGGATTGTCATCCTATATCAGCTAAGTCACGCCGCTATTCTTATGAAGATAGGATGTTCATTGAGAAAGAAACTCAGAGGCTGCTGAAGGAGGGTATTATAGAACCAAGTAATTCTCCTTGGCGTGCACAGGTCGTTGTTGTCAAGGATGATTATAGGAAACGGAGGCTGGCTATCGACTATTCTGAGACAATCAACAAATTTACACTTCTTGATGGGTACCCTATACCTCGAATTGATGATACAGTGAACAAAATTGCTCAGTACTATGTGTTTAGCACAATTGATCTACGAAGTGCCTATCATCAAGTCCCTATAAGGAATGAAGATAAACCATACACAGCGTTTCAGGCTAGTGACGACCTCTATCAGTTTACCAGAGTCCCTTTTGGGGTTACCAATGGGGTAGCCTGTTTCCAACGAATTATGGATTCATTCATTCAGGAATAGCAACTTATGGGAACTTATGCATAGTTAGATAACGTTACCATTTGTGGCAAGACCCAGGAGGAACATGATGCAAACCTTGATAAGTTTTTGGAAGCTGCCAAAGAAGAAAAATATCAGTTACAATGAAGAAAAGTGCACTTTTTCCACTAAAAGGCTTAACATCCTTGGTTATGTGGTGGAAGGAGGTGCAATATCCCCAGACCCTGAAAGACTTCGACCTCTACCTGGAGTCTACCTGGAGAGAATTCCAGGGGTCAACGCCCCCGCGGCCCGGTCCGTGACCAGGCCTCCTGTTGGACCAGAGCCTGATCAACCAGGCTGTTACTGCAGGCCGCACGCAGTCCAATGTACGAACCACAGCCCGGCTGGTCAGGTACCGACTTTAGGTGCCTGTCCAGTGCCTGCTTGAAGACAGCCAGGGGCCTGTTGGTAATCCCCCTGATGTATGCTGGGAGGCAGTTGAACAATCTTGGGCCCCTGACACTTATTGTGTTGTCCCTCAACGTGCTAGTGGCACCCCTGCTCTTCATTGGGGGGATGTTACATCGCCTGCCGAGTCTTTTGCTTTCGTAGGGAGTGATTTTTGTGTGCAAGTTTGGTACTAAGCCCTCGAGAATTTTCCATGTGTATATAATAACGTATCTCTCCCGCCTGCGTTCTAGAGAGTACAGGTTTAGGAACTTCAAGTGTTCCCAGTAGTTGAGGTGGTTTATCGCACTTATGCGTGCGGTGAAGGTTCTCTGCACATTTTCAAGGTCAGCAATTTCACCCGCCTTGAAAGGTGCAGTTAGTGTGCAGCAATATTCCAGCCTAGATAGAACAAGCGATCTGTAAAGTGTCAACATGGGCTTGGCATCCCTGGTTTTGAAGGATCTCATTATCCATCCTGTCATTTTTCGAGCAGATGCAATTGCTACTTTGTTATGGTCCTTGAAGGTGAGATCCTCTGACATGATCACTCCCAGGTCTTTGACATTAGTTTTTCGCTCTATTGTGTGGTAGGAATTTGTTTTGTACTCCGATGAGATTTTAATTTCTTCACGTTTTCCGTATCTGAGTAATTGAAATTTCTCATCATTGAACTTCATATTGTTTTCTACAGCCCATTTAAAGATTTGGTTTATGTCTGCTTGGAGTCTAGCCGTGTCTTCAACGGTGGACACTGTCATACAGATTCGGGTGTCATCTGCAAAGGAAGACACAGCACTGTGGCTTATATCCCTGTGAATATCTGATATGAGGATGAGGAATAGGATGGGAGCAAGTACTGGGCCTTGTGGAACAGAGCTTTTCACAGTAGCTGCCTCAGACTTTACTCTGTTGACTACTACTCTTTGTGTTCTACATGTTAGGAAATTGTAGATCCATCTACCAACTTTTCCTGTTATTCCTTTATCACGCATTTTGTGTGCTATTACACCATGGTCACACTTGTCAAAGGCTTTTGCAAAATCTGTGTATATAACATCTGCATTCTGTTTATCTTTTAGAGCATCCAGGACCTTGTCGTAGTGGTCCAGTAGTTGGGACAGACAGGAGCGGCCTGCTCTAAACCCATGCTGTCCTGGGTTGTGCAATTGATGGGTATCAAGATGGGTGGCGATCTTGCTTCTTAGAACCCTTTCAAAGATTTTTATGATATGGGACGTTAGTGCAATTGGTCTGTAGTTCTTTGCTATTGCTTTACTGCCCCCTTTGGGGAGCGGGGCTATGTCTGTTGTTTTTAGTAGCTGCGGGACGATCCCAGTGTCCATGCGCCCTCTCCATAAGATGTTAAAAGCATGTGATAGGGGCTTCTTGCAGTTCTTGACGAACACGGAGTTCCATGAGTCTGGGCCTGGAGCAGAGTGCATGGGCATGTCATTTATTGCCTTTTCGAAGTCATTTGGCGTCGTGGTGATGTCAGAAAGGCATGCGTCTGTCAAAATCTGTGGCACTCTCATAAAAACATCATTTAGGTTTTCGATTTTCAGTCTGGTTAGTGGCTCGCTAAAAACTTAGTCATACTGGGACTTAAGTAACTCACTCATTTCCTTGCTGTCATCTGTGTAGGATCCATCCCGTTTAAGTAGGGGCCCAATACTGGTTGTTGTTCTCGACTTTGATTTTGCATAGGAAAATAAATACTTTGAGTTACTTTCAATTTCATTTATGGCTTTTAGTTCTTCCCGTGTCTCTTGATTCCTGTAAGATTCCTTTAGTTTTAATTCAATGTTTGCTATTTCTCTGACTAGTGTCTCCCTACGTATTACAGAGATATTCGCCTCCTGTAGCCGCTCCGTTATTCTTTGCCTTCGCCTGTATAGGGAGCGCCTCTCTCTTTCTAGTTTGCATCTTCTCCTCCTTTTCCTTAAGGGAATTTGCCTTGAGCAAACCTC
>WNWK01010547.1:0-22924 GCA_009830355.1 Cherax destructor | reverse complement strand
CATGTCCATCAGTGTCAAGTGCAAACTCCTACTATATGCGGATGACAGTGCTCTGTTAGTGTCAGGTAAAGACCCACAAGATATAACTAATGTAGGGGGCTCTGGTGGTCTGGTGGCTAAAGCTCTCGCTTCACACGGCGAGGGCCTGGGTTCGATTCCCAGCCAGGGCAGAAACATTGGGCGTGTTTCTTTACACCTGTTGTCTATGTTCCCCATCAGTAAAATGGATACCTGGGTGTTAGTCAACTGGTGTGAGTCGCATCCTAGGACACTGACCTAATCTGCCCGAAATGCTCAGCATAACAAGGGACTTTCTATATAGTAGTATGTCACTGATGTCAGCTAGGCCTGTATACCATGTACATGTACTTGTAGTAAATAAAGATATTATTATTATTATTATTATTAACACTAGAACTGGAGTCCTGCAGCAAATGGTTAGTAGACAACAAACTATCGTTACACCTCGGGAAAACAGAAGCCATACTCTTTGGCACGAAATATAAACTGAGAAGGGTAAATAATTTTAATGTCTGGTGTAATGGGGAATCCATCACTTCAGTTTCCTCAGTAAAATATCTGGGAATCTCCTTTGACCCATGCATGTCAGGAGAATTGATAGGTAACAGTGTAGTAAAGAAAGCGAATGCCAGACTGAAGTTCCTCTACAGACAAACACAGTGTCTACCTACTGAGGCTCGCAGGACCCTATGTCTAGCCCTTATACAATGTCATTTGGACTACGCTTGCTCTTCATGGTACTCTGCCTTGACAAAAAAAATGAAAGATAAACTGCAAATCACCCAGAACAAAATGGTAAGATTCATCCTGGACCTGGACCCAAGAGAACATGTAGGCCAGGATGAATTACAACAATTGGATATACTGAATATTGAAGACAGAGTAAAACAACTTAAGTTAAATCAAGTTTATAAAATTGCTCACAAACAGTGTCCAGAATATCTTGCTGCCAATTTTGTCAAGGCTGGGAACCAAAGCAGTCATAGTACTAGGGGGAGAGAGCACAACTTTGTAGTACCCACAGTCAGTGGCCAGGCTTCAAACACCTTTTATTGTACAGCAATAAAGGAATGGAACAGACTGTCTGCACATGTCAAAGCCAGTCATAGCATGAGCCAGTTCAAGAAGAGAGCCAAAAGGTACCTAATGAATGTAGCGACAGAAAGGGAGGAGAATGTTTTCTTATTTTTTTTTTAGCTAACACACATGTATATGTAAATAACTCTTTTCACCTTGTTCCTAGTATATATTCTTTATAGTATAATAACATACATCTCCTACAGTGTATAATATTTAAGGTATTAAAAGGACCCCAATGGAAATAAATCACTCTGAACTGAACTGAATACTCTCAGGTAAGACCCATAAAGGGTGATAGGAGATTGGATAGATGAAGAATAGTGGGTGAGAGGAGTTTTAATTAGGTGAAAGGAAAGAGCCAGGGCTAAACCCAGCTGCGTAGCGTTGGTTGGCATAATAGATGAGGTAGTTTGAGGAGTGGTGGTGATCTGCATGTTGAGGTCGCTTACTGGGTGTACTGGGCTTGGTTCGGGAGGCACGGACATTTTGTGGGCGGCAGCCATAACGTCATCGCTGGTTTGCTATTTGTACGTGGATTGTTGCTGGGTAAAGAGGACGTCTTTCAAGGTCCACCCCTGCAGAGGGCAGGGTAGAAGTTAGGAGATAGAAAGTATAGTATTAGGTGTAGAGAGGAGGAGGAGCAGGATTATTGATAGATTGAAAAAGGTTAAGATTATTGTCTGGTTGTCTGATGACATCGTCTAGAAAGGTTGTCCAAGTGTCTTGGTATGTTTCAATACGGTCTATTTGTCTGTCACTGAGTTCTTTCCAGAACACGTTCAGAGCTGTAGTGCCGGTCCTGTTGTGGAGGGACTCGCTGGTGGCGAAGTCATCCCACTTCGTTCCCAGCACCCACCGCAATGCACGGGTCTGAATTCGTTGCAGTTTCAAGATGTTTGTTTTGGCAGCAAGAGAGAGGGCAAGAGGTGTGTATGTGATGAGTGGTCTTATGAGAGCCTTGTACAGGTGGAGTTTGGTGTTTGGGTGTGAGTCTCTGAGTTTGAACAGTCTGCCAAGGGCATTACTGGCCATAACTCTTTTAGTGTTTATGTGGGTGTGTATTCTCAGTCTGGAGTCCAAGGTAACTCCGAGGACTGTAGTGTTGCGTGTACGTGGAATGGGTGTTCGTGTAGTGGTAGTTCTGAGGTAGACAAACATTGGTCGGCGGTTTCCTCTTTGAAAGAAATATGTAATCTTAGATTTGTTGGCATTGGTTTTAATACGCCAGAGGAGCTCCCATGCACTAATCCTGTCTACCTCACGTTGTGTTCTGAGTGATAGATATCTACATTGTTCATGTGCTATGAGCTGTGTAATGTCATCTGCATAAGCCAGTGTGAGTGTGGTGCAGTGTGCTGGGTCAGGAATGTCGTTTGTGTAAAGGATTTATAAGGTAGGAGAGATTAGTTCCAAGCGCTGGATGAATATACCTTATAAGTTCACTGGCACAGTTTCAAGTTCTAGCACACAAGGGAGATCACGATAAACACGAAAAAAAAAACACGGAGCACGGCGGTGCACGCTGAGCACGGCGGTGCACGCGGAGCACGGCGGTGCACGTGGAGCACGGCGGTGCACGTGGAGCACGGCGGTGCACGTGGAGCACGGCACGGTGGTAGATGTCCTCTGAACCAAGATTCCATGATGTTGCAGAGTCTCACAGGTTGCACAAGAATGGTATACAATACCGTCAAGATGAAAATTAGACACATGTGCAACATCTACCTGGAGGGTATTCCGGGGATCAACGCCCCCGCGGCCAGGTCCACAACCAGGCCTTCCGGTGGATCAGGGCCTGATCAACCAGGCTGTTACTGCTGGCCGCACGTTGTCCAACGTACGAACCACAGCTCGGCTGATCTGGCACCAACTTAAAGTATCTGTCCAGCTGCCTCTTGAAGGCAGTCAGGGGTCTATTGGTAATTCCCCTTATGCATAGTGGGAGGCTGTTGAACAGTCTTGGGTCCCGGACAGTTATGGTGTTTTCTCTTAGTGTACTAATGGCGCCCCTACTTTTCATTGGGGGTATTTTTCACCGCCTGCCAAGTCTTTTACTTTCTTAGGGAGTGATTTCTGTGTGCAGATTCGGGACCATTTTTTCTAAAATTTTCCAAGTGTAGATTATAATATATCTCTCTCTCCTGCGTTCCAGCGAGTACAAGTCAAGTGCTTCCAAGCTTTCCCAGTAGTTGAGATGCTTGATGGAACTTATATGTGCAATAAAGGTTCTCTGTACACTCTCTAGATCCGTAATTTCACCTGCTTTGAACGGAGATGTTAATGTACAGCAATATTCCAGCCTAGAGAGAACAAGTGATTTGAAAAGGATCATCATTGGCTTGGCATCTCTTGTTTTGAACGTTCTCATTATCAATTCTATCCTTTTCTTTGCAGTTGTGATCGTGGCACTGTTGTGATCCTTGAAAGTGAGATCCTCAGACATTACAACTCCCAGGTCCCCCACATTATTTTTTCGCTCTATTATATGATCAGAGTTTGTAGTATACTCAGTTCTAATTATTATCTCCTCCAGTTTTCCATAACGGAGTAGTTGAAATTTGTCTTCATTGAACATCATATTGTTTTCCGTTGCCCATTGGAAAACTTGGTTTATATCTCCTTGGATGTTAACCGTGTCCTCAATAGATGACAGTCTCATGCAGATCCTAGTATCGTCTGCAAAGGATGACACGGTGTTGTTGATTACATCTCTGTCTATGTCTCATATAAGGATGAGGAACAGGATGGGGGCGTGTACTATGCCTTATGGAACAGAGCTTTTCACTATGGCAACTTCCGATTTAACTCTGTTTAGCATTGTTTGTGTTCGATTGGTTAGAAAATTGAAGATCCATCTCCCCACTTTGCCAGCTATTCCTTTAGCATGTATTTTGTGCGCTGTTACGCCATGATCGCACTTGTTAAAGGCTTTTGCAAAGTCTGTGTATATTACATCTGCATTCTGTTTTTCTTCCAGTGCATCCAAGACCATATCATAGTGATCCAGTAGTTGCGAGAGGCAGTAGCGACCTGCTCTGAGCCCATGTTGCCCTGGATTGTGGAGTTTTTGGGAATCCAAGTGGTTTGCAATCGTGCTTCTTAGCACTTTCAAATTTTTTTATGACGTGGGACGTTAGAGCTATTGGTCTTTAGTTCTTAGCTAATGGTATGGAGTGGGGTTATATCCGTTGTTTTTAGTGACTGGAATTTCATCCATGTCTAAGATCCTTCTCCATAGTATACTTAGGGCACGCAAAAGGGGTTTCTTGCAGTTCTTAATGAACACAGAGTTCCACGAGTCTGGGCCTGGGGCTGAGTGCATGGGCATGTTATCAATGGCTTTCTCAGAGTCTATCAGAGTTAGGGTAATGTCAGAAATTTGGCATACACTGATGGAATTTTGAGGCTCATTCGTGAAAAAATAATTTGGATTGTCGATCTTTAGACTTATTAATTGCTCGCTAAACACAGAGTCATATTGGGATTTCAGTATCTCATTCATTTCTTTGTTGTCATCTGTGTAAGTCCCAACTTGTCTGAGCAAGGACCCGATACTAAATGTGGTATTTGCCATGTTTTTGTGATATGAAAAGAAATATTTTGAATTTCTTTCAATTTTACTAATCGCTTTTAGCTCCTCCTGTCTCTCATGGGTCCTTTAACTTAAGTTCAATACTTTCTACTTCCCTGGTCAGCGCTTCCTTCTGTATATCAGATAATCTAGCATTCCTGAGGAGCTCAGTGATTCTTAGTCGTCTTCTGTAGAGGGAACGTCTTTCTGTCTCCAGTTTACTTCTTCACTTTTTCTTTCTTAGGGGAATATGCCTTAAACATACTTCAGCTGCCAGGAAGTTCATCCTATCAAGGCATTGGTTTGGATCCATGTTATTTAAGATATCTTCCCAACAAGTTTCACTTAAAGACATGGTTTACCTGGTTTCAGTTGATGTTCTTGTTGTTGAAGTTGTATTTGGTGTAGACACCTTCACAGCTACGTGCATTTTGCTGATCAGGACCCATGTGCGTATATGTCTGAACTTCGATTAGACTGTGATCGGAATTAGTTGTTTTTTTACATTGTTATGTTTCTTACCAGGTCCTCATTATTTGTGAATATAAGGTCAAGTGTGTTTTCTACTCTTGTTGGCTCCACTATCTGCTGACTTAGGGTGTGTTTATCGCAGAGATTTAGTAGCTCATGTGTGTGTGACCTTTTATCTGCGCTGCCTCCAGGAATTGTTTCTGCTATAACAATATTTGCTACATTCTTCCATTTTGTATGTCTTAGGTTGAAATCACCAAGCAGTAAGATGTGCAAGGGTTTGAATGGGCTTTCCTGAGCATATTAACCCCATTGAGGACATTTCTTTCAGTGACACGATCTCTAATGCTTGGGATATTAAGTTCTTTCCGCATATTTAAAAATTTGGCAGAACAACGGCATCTTAGGATGATCCTCACTGCTTAGTTCTGCAGTTTTTCCAGCCCTCCAAGCTTCCAGTTAAACACAAGTAGTGGTGCGGCATATCAACCAGTGATCTAATATAAGCAAAATACATCATTTTCACAATTTTAACATTAGCACCATACCTTGGATGAAAACCCCCAACAACTCTACGTGTTCTCAGCTTTTCTTTGTATTAGCCACGAAGTCTTGTTTTACAACGGGACCAAGTAATGAGACTTCAAAGCCTAGATACCTGTATCTGGTTACATATTCTAGTCGAGACACATCATGCAACTGGATCTGGTGAACTGTGTCTCTCTGTCGAGGACGCCTGTTGAGTATCTTTGTTTTATCAGTAGAGATTATCAACCCCCAGGTCCTGACACGAGGCTAGTACATGGTTAAGGATGTTTTTAGTGTTGGAGAATCCGGTGGTGTGAATCATTATATCATTAGAAAAGCTAATCATATAATGATCGGGCTGGTTAGGCATAACAATTGGCTACATCAAAAGCAGATTTATGGTCAAGGAAGGTAGTGTATGAGCTGTCATTGTGCAGGGTGAAAAAGGTGGTTATGCAATGATGCGCGCTCCTTCCATGCATGAAACCATACCACCGGGAAGACAGATATTGTTAAGGGAAATCGGCCTGACGACACTAGAGGACAGAAGGGTTAGGGAAGACATGATAACGACATATAAAATACTGCGAGGAATAGATAAGGTGGACAGAGACAAGATGTTCCAGAGAGGGAACAGAAAAAGAAGGGGTCACAATTGGATGTTGAAGACTCCTGTGAGTCAAAGGGATGTTAGGAAGTATTTCTTCAGTCATAGAGTTGTCAGGAAGTGGAATAGACTAGAAAGTGACGTAGTGGAGGCAGGAACCATACATAGTTTTAAGACGAGGTTTGATAAAGCTCATGGAGCAGAGAGAGAGAGGACCTAGTAGCAATCAGTGAAGAGGCGGGGCCAGGAGCTATGAATCGACCCCTGCAACCACAAATAGGTGAGTACACACACATGTACTACCCCCACCCACCCTTCTCCCATATTTCCACCGTTGCCCATCCTTCTTCCTTCCCCATCTTACCAAAGCTGAGCATTAAACAAATCAGTCTCTACTGTGTATCATGCTTGTCCGTTAATCTCGTCTGTGTGGTACTGGGAAGATTGTCATAGCTAGATGTAGCAGCCCAAGCACTAACTCAACCGACCTATGTAGTGGATGAGGGTGCGCGATCTGACCATTTCTGGTCGGTTAGGTAAGGTTCGTCAAGAAACAGGACAAGTGTTTCCTTAAGTCATATGTCGACCCGCCCCTGGAGCTTTTGGTCATCTGACCGAAGCCTTTCGCTGGCTTACCGGTCCACCCCTTTAAAAATTATGGTCATAATTATTTCTGACCAGTTCTGTTACCCTTAACTCTATTTATATCCCTCCATGTCCGGCTTAATAAATTGGCAATATAAACTTTACATAGCTCAACGAGAAAGCCAAGTTTTTCTTTAATAAAGTCCATCAACACTGGAAGTTTGAAGCTTATCGGCTGCTGAATGCAACCGATTACAATTTGTTTTAACAATTTTATTAACGTTTCTAATTTGCTCCTAAACAGTCGTTCATATTTTGAAGCTTTAAGATGAGACATTGTTTTGTTGGTGAGTGGAAATTAATATCACTATTTATTTAATAAAGTGGGTAAATTGGGACTTATGCAGCTCAATAAGAACGCGAACCTTGCTTCCTGGAAAACACACCTAGGTCGAAAATTTGAAGGCGATCGGAAGAGGCGTTCTCCAGTTGTCGCGAGGTTTCCATCAATTCCAAGATTGACGAAAAATTGTCTTTAGTGTTCTGACAAAGTAAACTAGATGGGTGCCACCCTGATGGGTGCCATCCTGGTAGTAAGTTGCTGCACCCGATACATACTGAACACATTCAGAAGACGTAGGCTCAAATATATTTAACTTGTTTAAAGGGGAGTATAAATTTGACACTATTTTACACACACACAAAATGGCAGATGTGCACTTACACACGAACACAAACGTTGAAAATTTAACCAACTGGATGAGGACGTCTAGCGTTATGAGCGAAATAAAAATAAAAAGATCTAGAAAAGGGGAAAAAATTAGGCAACTATTTAAAGGTTCCCCATCGGGGATACTTAATAATAATAATAATAATAATAATAATAATATATGGGTGGCCTCTTACCTGCCCACTTGCCATAGGTCTCCACAAGACGTTTATCCCACAACCTGGACCAAAAATGTGCCCTGAAACCACACGCCAGGGACCAGACTATCACCAACAGCAGCTTCCCTAGGTACACCAGCCCCACCACCGCCAGTAGGTACTCAAAGTGGCCTAAGCCAAGCAGCAGTGTCTCGCACGACATCTTCTCCTCAGCAAAGCACCCGCCTCACTGTACCAGCTTCACTCGGCCAACCTTGGCGAGTGGTCAAGGCCAGTCAAATAGCTGTCAGTGAGAATTACATTATCCAAGAAATGGTTGGATATGGAACCCCATCTTCCGTTTCTTTGGCTCGAACCTGATTGATTCTCAGTTTTTCAAGTCTCTTTATGAGCCATAAGGGTATTAAAACATAATAATATCGATAATATATATGTTATTAAACTGTCAGGGTGGCAGCATGTGTACGCGGTGATGCCTACCAACTAGTTACCCTCTCACGATGACTTGTTGATAGTCTGAGTGGGACTCAGACTTCATCATCAGCGTCTCATAATAATAATAATAATAATATCTTTATTTACTACAAGTACATGTACATGGTATACAGGCCTAGCTGACATCAGTGACATACTACTATATAGAAAGTCCCTTGTTATGCTGAGCATTTCGGGCAGATTAGGTCAGTGTCCCAGGATGCGACTCAAACCAGTCGACTAACACCTAGGTACCCATTTTACTGATGGGAACATAGACAACAGGTGTAAAGAAACACGCCCAATGTTTCTGCCCTGGCTGGGAATCGTACCCAGGCCCTCGCCGTGTGAAGCGAGAGCTTTAGCCACCAGACCACCAGAGCCCCATATGTACGGTTTTTTGTGTGTTGTTCCAGTCAAGGTACTGGGCAGTTTTTGTTCTTCCTTTGACGTCAAGGACTCGTAAATATGTTAACATCATTCGCAGGAAATGCGCTAAACCCGTAGGGAATGGTAAGGGGGGCGCAATCAGACTACATCAGAGGAAAAGGAGAATAACTCCAATTCCTTGGATAAAGATCCCTTCACCTACATTTTAGCCCCCCACCCCCATCCCCAACTTCCATTAAGACAGACTTTACGTGGAATCCTACTGTGGATACCTGTGTATTTTATTTATGACGAAGCGCCAAACCCACAAGGTGTGGAAAATATTGGGTATTTTCCCGAAATGTTATACTCGATAACCTTTCCAATGTGAATATTCTTAATGTGTGACTGTTGGTACTCATAATACGTAGGAATGAAGAACGAACCAACACACAAGTCTTGACGCATGCGTAGTTAGACCCAGGGGGGTCAAACGGGGGGTCAACGGCGGAGGTCGCGGCCCAGGTTGGGGCAGTCACGTGGGATAAGACGACGAAGGTTGAACGAATGGAGAGTTCTGACTATAATGGAGTCAGGAATCGGCGTTTACAACGACCAAATCGCGGTTAATGGTCTCACTCCACAATAGTGAATGTTAGCCGGGAATAATGTGGGACATTAAGTCCAAGAAACCGCAATAATAGAGTGATAATGTGTTAAATAGTGAACGACGCCGCCATTACGAGTGTTCGGCAGAAGAAATGTGTGTCGGTTTGATCATTGTTCATCGTACACAAATATTAATGTATTAACTTCTAACGAGGGTAAATTAGTGGGACATTAAATCGTCGTGTGAACTAAAGAGAATTTGGTGATGTTAATATCACGAGAGAGAATGTGTGCAGTGATTTTCGGCAGCATTCTTCTAATGACCGTATTTTGACCTCGCAATTCTGTCTCGAGAATTGTAGAGGTGTCGAGAAGTCAATACGTACTTCTATATCGGGACGACCACACCAACACCATCGTCTTGCCGTGAATATAATCGCTACCGAGCAAGACCACGAGATCGCCTCGAAGGAACAACAAATTAAGCGACTCCCTCACCCACAGTATTGTTGTAACTGTGTTACTGGCCAGTAGATAGGTTGCAATGATGAGTACTTGCTGTGGTTATGCCAATGATCTTCAACGACCATCACTGACACTGGGTGAGTGATGAATTTAATTGTGTACTCTCCTTCTCCTTCTGATCAGTCAAATAATCATCTATACAGTCCACAACCATTATTACATCGTACGTACTAGTGCGATCTATTGTAAATTCTTAAACTGGTCAAGGATAGATGTGGGTTTAGAGTGAGAATATCGAAGGGACCCCTTGGATGCGACCAGGAGTGGGTCAAGTTTTCTCACACGCCTCACGGGGATAACCGCGGTAAATTAAATTGGCGGTCATCTCCTTTTGAGATTACTATTTGTAAGAGGCGGTGAAGCCCAGACAGGTAATCTCACAATGCCCCACACAAGGGTTATATAGCAGGTATAGAATTAGAGGTAATTAGGTTTGATATAGAGAGTATTGTACCTTATATGCAAAAATAGTTATAATCATAACCATAATTTTTGAAGGGGTGGACGGGTAAGCCAGCGGAAGGCCTCGGTCAGATGACATGTTTCCTGACAAACCTCATTTAACCTAACTTCATATGCATAGCGAATGGCTAAACCAATAGGAGTCAAACAGCGGCTGAGAAATGAAAGATTCTCATTGTAGCATAAGGTACTCAACTAATTATGGTTGCAGGGTCGATTCATAGCTCCTGGCCCTGCCTCTTCACTGGTCGCTACTACGTCCACTCCCTACTCCATGTGATTTATCATACCTCTTCTTAAAGCTATGTATGGATCCTGCTTCCACTAAATCACTCTCCAGACTGTTCCCCTTCATGGCAACTCTATGATTGAAGAAATACTTCCTAACATCCCTGTGATTCATCTGAGTTTTCAACTTTCCGATGTGACCTCTTGTTGCTGTGTCACATCTCTGAAACATTCTGACCCTATCCACCTTGTCAATTCCTCATAGTATTTTACATGTTATTATCATATCTCTCCTATCCATCTTGTCCTCAAGTGTTGTCAGGTTGAGTTTCCTTAACCTTTCCTCGTAGGACAAACCCCTCACCTCCGGGACTAGTCTTGTTGCAAACTTTTGCACTTTCTCTAATTTCTTGACGTGTTTGACCAGGTCTGGGTTCCATACTGCTGCTGCATACTCCAATATGGGCCTGACGTACATGGTGTACAGTGTCATGAATGACTCCTTACTTAGATGTCGAACCGCTATTCTCAGGTTTGCCAGGCGCCCGTATGCTTCAGCAGTTATTTGGCTGATGTGTGCGTCAGGAGATGTGCTCGGTATGACGCTCACCCCCAAGATCCTTTTCCTTGAGTGAGTTTTGCAGCCTCTGACCTTTTAGGCTGTACTCCTTCTGCGGTCTTCTTTGTCCTTCCCCAAGGTTCATAACTTTGCACTTGCTGTGGATAAAATCTAGGAGCCAGTTGTCGGACCAGGCTTGCAGCCTGTCCAGATCCCCTTGTAGGCCTGCCTGATCCCCGTCCGTTTGTATTCTCCTCATTATTTTTTACATTGTCTGCAAATAGGGACACCTCTGAGTCTATCCCTTCCGTCATGTCATTCACATATACATGAAAGAGCACCGGACCTAGGACTGTCCCTTGTGGAACTCCACTCGACACATGCACCCACTCTGACACCTCGTCTCGTACCGACACACGTTGTTTCCTTCCTGTCAGGTATTCCCTGATCTATTGCAGTACTTTCCCTCCTATTTCTGTCTGCTCCTCTAGCTTTTCAACCAATCTATTGTGTGGTACTCTATCAAAATCCTTCTTACAGTCCAACTAGATGCAGTCTACCCATCCCTCTCTCTCTCTCTCTCCTGTCTTACTTCTGTTACCTTGTCATAGAATTAAAAATCGGAACTACATGTGTTGTCTTTCACGCCTCAGGCAGTTACCCTGTTTTGATAGATTTATTGAAGATTGTAGTTAGTGGCGCACACAGTGCATCTGCTCCCTCTCTCAGAACCCAAGAAGAAATATTATCTGGGCCCACCGCCTTCGAGGTATCTAGTTCCCCTAGAAGTTTCTTTACCTCCTCCTTGGTTGGGTGCAGTGTGTCCAGCACTTGCTGGTGCACCCTACCACCTCGGTTTGCTGGAAGCTTCTCCGTCTCCACTGTGAATACCTCTCTGAATCACGAGCTGAGCTCTTCACATACTTCCTGGTCGTTCCCTGTGAGCTCCCCTCCTTCCTTCTTCAGCCTGATTACCTGGTCCTTGACTTGTTTTCCTCCTGATGTGGCTGTATAACAACTTCGAGTCAGATTTGGTTTTTGATGCTGACGTGGAGGGTGTTAATTTCTCTTGTGAGCTGGTCAGGGAACGATCGTTACTTCTCTCCACCTATTACTTTCCTGACATCCTGGGTAAGATTATATGCGTGGGAAGGTGTATATTGTTTACTCTGGTCCTTATTTTAGGCATAAACGTATTTTTTACTGATGTAAACAGGTAACATGTAGCCTTAATGACTATCGTTTTGTTGAAAGGCTTTAAATACAATTAATAAACCTCACACCTCACAGGATTTGACTCGAGTCAACCATTCCGGGAGAAACTAAAGATGCATTATAGTTATTAGCAGTGGCTAATAGTAGGAGACTGTCTAAGAGTCTTCTAGATTGAGTAGACTGTCTGCTTACCTTCTTGATGTTGGTGAGGGGCTTTTGATCTAGGAAATTGATCTGTGCTCCAGTACCCTGAATTAAGCCTGATTATACAACGCCCACAGGCGCTGTGTAATCCATATGGGTTCAGCGCTCACCCATAATAATAATAATAATAATAATAATGATAATAATAATAATAATAATGGCTGCCTACAATAATGGCTGCCTACAATAATGGCTGCCTACAATAATGGCTGCCTACAATAATGGCTGCCTACAATAATGGCTGCCTACAATAATGGCTGCCTATCTATCTTGCTCATCATAAACGGCCCAACCACCTTCAGCATGTCAGTTTCCATCTCGGATGTGCGACTGGCCTGCAGGCAATCCGCAGTAGTGATGTATCGGATATCCTCATACGCATCCTCATCCGTGGAACATCCGCATTTTATTGTAAACAGATATCCACATCCGAATCCGCAGAACATCCGCACAATTTCTTACATCTGCGTCTGCATCCGCATCTGCAAAATAAGTAAGACAACCTCATACACATCCGCATTCGGGGATATCTAAATTTTCACATCCGATACA
This sequence comes from Cherax destructor, assembly GCA_009830355.1. NCBI lineage: Eukaryota > Metazoa > Arthropoda > Malacostraca > Decapoda > Parastacidae > Cherax > Cherax destructor. The sequence goes on along the minus strand of WNWK01010547.1, from coordinate 9,976 downwards.
TCTCAAAATTCAGCAATACCTTGCATAGCGTCTTCATCTGTTTAAAGGCAGCCCACATCCTGAAGCCCACCATCTAATTGAACATCCTTCACCATCTAATTGAACGACATCCTTCACCATCTAATTGAACGACATCCTTCACCATCTAATTGAACGACATCCTTCACCATCTAATTGAACGACATCCTTCACCATCTAATTGAACGACATCCTTCACCATCTAATTGAACGACATCTTTCACCATCTAATTGAACGACATCCTTCACCATCTAATTGAACGACATCCTTCACCATCTAATTGAATGACATCCTTCACCATCTAATTGAACGACATCCTTCACCATCTGAGTAATTTTCCTAAACATAATCCTATGCCATTATTTATCTTTAATTTTGCCTTCTCTTATGAATGAAAAGATTTAGATTTGTTCTGTATATTTCTTTATTTATTTTACATTTTTGTTTGTTTTTATAAGAGAGTCAGTGGCCTCAGACCTGTGGTTGCGTGTTTTTTGTTCCATCAGTGGTCTGGCTAAGACCCAGCAAGCGTATGGTGCACACGAAGCAGGAGTCCGTCATGCAGAGCTGAGCATCCCCTCTTAGCACTGCCAGTCTTCTTTCTGAGGATGTCACCAAGCGAATCCTTAATAAGTGAGTTTTTAAAATTGTGACGTCCATTTTCATTATGGAAGAGTTTGCTCTTCCATGTATTTTGATATACCACCTCAGATCCTTATCAATAATAGAAAGGTTAACTTGGGTGGAAACAATTAGAGGTAAAAGTTTACTTGGTAGAAGGAAACATTAGCTCTGGAGGAGAAGTTAACCAGGATTACCTGGAGGTTACTTGGGATCGCCTCCGGAGGTCACCGCCCCCGCGGCAGGTACCAGACCGGGCCTCCTGGTTGCTGGCATGATCAATTAAGTTGTTAGTGCTCGTAGTACAACGTATGCACCACAACACGACTGGTCATGAACTTTTTAAAGGAATCTGTGGAGTTCCTCCTAAAGACGGCTAAGGATTTGTTGATAATCTCCCTTATGCATGAAGGGAGGGTATTACTCGTGATCCCTTTACACTTGTTAAACTTTCTCTGCTTCCCTGCTTCTTATTGAAGGTATCCCACACCGTCTGCCTAGCCTTTTGTGTTTATTAGTAGGAATTTCGGTTTGGAGGTTTTGAACCAATCCAGCCAGTATCTTCAAGGTGTAGATTATGAAGTATATTTCTCGCCTACGTTCTAAGGGGTAAAGTTTTAGGGACTTCAAACTCTCCCAGTAACTTAGGTTCCTGAGTCTAAGAGCTGTGAAGGGTTTCAGTTCATTTTCTGGCCCAGCAATTTCGCCTGCCTTGAAAGGGGTCGTTAGTATTCGGTAATATTCCAGCCTAGAGAGGACTAGTGACTAGACGAATGTCATCGTTGGCTTGGTATCTCTTGTTTTGAAGGTTCTAGTTATCCAGCCTTTCATTTTTCTTACAGCTGCGATGTTATCATTGTTCCACTTCTCGAACGTGAGATTTTTTTCATACTGGTTCGCAAGTCTTACATTTAACCTACGTTCTATAGAGTGGTTTGAGTCTGTCTTGTACTCCGATCTTGATTTTTATTTCCTCCATTCTTCCGTATTGTATTAACTGAAATTTGTCTTCACTGAATATCATATTGTTGTCAGAGGCTCCACAGGAAGACTTATTTACATCAACTTGAAGGTTCACTGTGTCTTCTATGGATGCGACTTTCACACAAATTCTAGTATTCTCTGCAAAGGATGATAGATTGCCATGATTTATGTCCCTGTTTTTATGTCAGATGTGAAAATGAGAAAGAGAAGTGGAACGAGTACCGAGACTTGTGGGACAAAACTCTTCACTCTAGCAGCCACTTATTTCACTCTGGTTACGGTAACTCTTTGGCCTCTGTGAGCTTGGAAGTTAAATACCCATCTACCCAGTTATTTCTTCTGCACGCATTTTGTTTGCAATTATTCCACTGTCGCATTTGTCAATGGCTAAAAGATTTGAACAGTATAAAAGTCGAGTTAAGATAAATAATTTTTTAACCAGAATTAACTTTTTTAAGAATCAAATTTAGGTTTATGAACAGACAATCGCAAATTACAGGAATTAACTTGCCTTGTATTCCCCTTTATAAAAATTCAAATAAGCAGATTGGAGGATACTGCTACTACCTTAATGGCCCTCTGAGTCCTCGACTGCTCATTTGGGACTTATTCTCTGGCACTGCACTAACAGTTTATTTTCCTACTCCTCCCCTCCCCGCTGTTTGATATATATTGAAAACTGGGTGTTTAAAAGGGTTTTAAAATATGTGAATTCTAGGATAAGTACCTGGAGGGAGTTTCCACAGAATTTCCCGCTATTTCAAATAACTTTCTTAAAGTTTCGATATTTGGATGGATAGTGTTGGTATTAATAAATTTCATGATTCATGATAACTGTTATCCTCACTTACTGCTGAAATTCTTGCCATACAACAAAATTTAATACTAGCTTCGGGCACATATTTCCCTCGGCCCATAATGCAGATCTTTGTGGATTTTTTTTACATAATTTCCTAAATGTAGAATATATAAATGAATAATATAATAATTGCGTATTAAAATGTGATGCTATTTGGACACTTCGAGAAATTTCGAGTGAGGGGGGGATGCAGAACAGCCTGGGTAATGACGCGGCAGAGAACGACATATTAAATTTAATGTGTGAATACTGGTCTGAATTGTGCAATGTAATCAGGCGTTCTCGAAGGTCAATTGGTGTATATCGGTCTCAAACCATAATTTAGAAATTGCTGACATGTTCCTGCTGAAGAATTGGGATAAACAGTGTGGAAAACCCTTACAAATTGGCAACAAGGACAGAAAAATAGTGGACATCATTTGTAATTTGTGGGCACTGGTTGTCGTGGAAAATTTAGCTAATAATCCGGTGTCTTTGTGGCCAAATTTGGGTTTTTCAGCCTGAATTTATAATAGGAACCCGTGTTAATGTCCCCTGCTGAAGAATTGGGACAGGAAATTTGCGAGACCTCAAGAATTATGTGTAGATGGCAGAAGATAAGGGAAACGACCATCACTCACAGGTAAGTGCACCATTAGTCCTTTCAATAAGATCTCTAACTGGCCAGTGTAGGGCCCTAGGCCCTACACTGGCAGGTGTTGTGGTGTGATCCATCTACAGTAATTAAATGGTAAATGGTAACATGAATTTCTTTTGTGTACCTAGCAAGCAGGTGTTGTGGTGTGATCCATCTACAGTAATTAAATGGTAAATGGTAACATGAATTTCTTTTGTGTACCTAGCAAGCTTAATCATAACCAATCCACAACTTTAATTTACCAGAGTAGTTGGTTTTAATATTGTAATTAATTTAATGTCAGGTCTAGCTTTTTGTGAAAGTGGTAGGGAGTGGGCATTGAGGGAGTTACAGTCCTGCGACCTACTGTGACTTAAGTGCCACTTATCTCACCCAAATTACTTGTCTGTAATAATTCAGATAATACCCTGTAAACCTCATGCAGGTAATTTACTCACATAATAATAATAATTCACAAAAGACTTTGGTCCTAACGAACTTTGATATGAAATCAGTGAAAATTTAATTTAATTTAAAGATTTGACTGAAAGTAATGGATTGCTAGGTTCACATATAATTGACATTACTTAATTAATTAATGGTGTTTGTGTAATGGATTATAGTTGCCACAATTAATTGGATTTGTATACCCAGTGGGGCTAGAATTGTATTTCTTATACATTTGTAATATTAAAATATTAATGGATTTGTGTAATTATATAAATTAATTGCTAAGCCTAGTGAGGCTAGGATTGTAATTGCTATAATTGTTGATTTACTAAGCCCCGTTAGGGCTAGGAATGATAATTGTCTTCTTTCTGAGGCCTGGTCACAGACCGGGCCGCAGGGGCGTTGACCCCTGGAACTCTCTCCAAGTATATTCCAGGTAATAATAATAATAATAATAATAATAATAATAATAATAATAATAATAATACAATTATTTTGCTAAGCCAGGAAATATTTGGCTAGGAAAGGTTGGAGGGAGGGGGTAAAGGAGGTTTTGTGTGCGATGGGCTTGGACTTCCAGCAAGCATGCGTGAACGTGTTAGATAGGAGTGAATGGAGACAAATGGTTTTTAATACTTTATGTGCTGTTGGAGTGTGAGCAAAGTAACATTTATGAAGGGATTCAGGGAAACCGGCAGGCCGGACTTGATTCCTGTAGATGGGAAGTACAGTGCTGGCACTCTGAAGGAGGGGTAATAATGTTGCAGTTTTATAATTGTAGTGTAAGCTCGCCTCTGACAAAACAGTGATGGAGTGAATGATGATGAAAGTTTTCTTTTTCGGGGCACCCTGCCTTGGTGGGAGACGGCCGATATGTTAATAATAATAAAAAAATTGGTTCATATTATAATAATTATAATTAATTTGATAAGCCAGCAACATATTTGGCTAGGATATTTGGTGCATATTGTAATAATTGTACCAGTGTGTCTCAGTATAATTTGTATAACCACTGTTCATTAATTGGGTCTAATAAATAAAATAGCCATGGATGAGGTTAATGTAATTAATGCTGATGAAAAATCCATGGGAATTAAGGCTATAAAGACATCATTAAATGCAAAAAAAGGTCATGTGACCAGAGCTTATAATAAATGTCTGGAATTGGTGGCAGAAGAAACTGTGCATAAGGTTAATTTAGAATTATATTTGGAATCATTAGAGAAGACGTATGTGTCATATAAATTGTATTACACAGAATATGAAGATGATCTGCTGGTGAATTGTGCAGATGATAATGAGAGGGAATTATTAATTAATCAATATTATGAACTGGAAGAGAAAATATTATCATGTAAAAGTGAGGTATTAAATAAATTAAAATGTGTAAAATACTGCAGTTGAGCAATCTAGTAATGTAAATGTCAGATCTTTGCCAAACTACCAGAGTGAAATCTACCAACATTTAATCCAGGTGACAACTGGAAGGAATTCTGGTCAGTATTTAAGGCTGCTGTACATGTGAGGAATGACCTAGCAGATGTCACAAAATTATTTGATCTCAAAGGGCAGGTCAGAAGCGATGCTTATGCCCTGATTCAAGGATTTCAAAATATAGACTCTAGTTACCTGGAAGCAGTTGACTTGTTAGAGGTGACCTATGGTAATAGGGAGTGATTAATTTAAGAACTCCAGAAAACAGTTACTATAATTTGCAACAATTTAAGGTCAAATTAGAAAGCACTCTTAAGTCCTTGAGTAATAAGTTTGATTTTGGTGAATCAGACTGGATATTAAGTGCTGTCTTACAGAATAAATTGAACTGCAAGACTATAGAGTGGTTGTCTAATACCACAAAGGTTATTTTTCTCTGGAGGAAATAAGATTAGGTCTACAAGAATTAATTGTTCAATTACAGACCAACCAACCAAATAATTCTAAGAATATAACACGTGATGACTATGATGTATCTGTCAGGTCTCACAAATGGAAAAATATCCTAATGTTCATAATCATCATAATTCATCCCATAAAAAGGGTTTCATAGGCACATATCAAGTGGCAGGAGCCAAAATAATGGTTCTCCACATAAAATTAAGAGGAATAAGAGGAATATGAGTGGCCTAGTTATTAATGGGAAAGTCAACCAAAAGAGGGATTGTCTTTTTTGTAAGGGTACTTATTTCTCCAAGAATTGTAATGCTTATGATTCATGGGATGTTAAGGTGGAAAGATTAGAAGAACTTGACAGATGTATCAGATCTTTAGGCAGTCATAATGTAAAGGATTGTTATGCCAAACTGAATAATTGCTAACAATACCACAAAGGAAGGCATCGTGTAGTAATGTGTAAGGATTTGTATAATAATAATAATTATAAAAACTTGTCTTGGGACTGCCTTATTGTAAGCTACACTCTGGGCAAGCGCTGTTGACACCGACACTCTGAGAGCTTCTCTCAGACTTACAAGTGGCTATGGGACAAATTTCTAGCTAACTGCAGCCGAAAGAATTCCCCACTACATGCACGATTATGAAAGGGTTTAACTTACTTGATGGTGTAGAGTATGTCTCCTGGTCTTCCTAAGCTATAACCCCCTCCAAACACCATGTGTAGGGAAGAACCTTAATCTGCAAAATTTAAGTGGTATTAGTGTCTTGCTCTAAACTCATAAATCCCAAACTCAAAAGGGGGTTATCCTCTGAGCAATATCTAAGCAGTATGGGACACTAGCTTCCAGGCTTGAACTTAAGAGACGACGCTGATACATACCAATACAAAAGCGTCCATCCGCTTAAGACCCACAGATAACTCACTAACGTTTTCCCCAGAAAACTGGTCAGATACTGAGAGAAAGGAAGTCTAGTCTTACTGTACTTCGGGATATATCCTCCAGGCCTCCAGGACAGATGTTGAGTCACGTGGGGAATGCTGCCCTGGTCGCAGCACTTGTTCTCTGGTTGAAGTCTGGTCTGGTAAGAACACAGGTCATGCATCGTGAGTCTCACACTGCTTGACCTCCGCAAGGGATTGCCGTTTCTCTTTCGCCTATATAACCCAATGTTCGTCTATTTGGGCCCTAAACTACCTATGTCAAGGTGCTAGAACTATATTGTTAATATCTAACGTTGCCTTAATAATCCTAATATTAGTTACTAACTGTACAAACTTGCCTAGGCCTTCCTAGGAGAATAAATCTATCAATTAAAATGTACACAATTGTTACCTCTGCCAACTTGAATGTGTATGTTTGTTTTGGTTGGGTGTGTGGGTTCATAAACTCCAAGGGCCTATCCGTGGTATGTCTAAGGCTCCATACGGCTTACTTACCTTGTGGAACTTTTAGCAAAGAAATAAGTTTCCACATCCTCTCGTCAGCGAAGGTAGACGATAAGTCTACATAGAGTTCACCTTCCGCAAGCCCTTACAGCGGGCCCTGGACACGGACGGCACTCTCGTCGAGCAGACTCTGGTCTAACTCTGACTGTCCAGTTTCCGCCGTGTGGACCGCTGGGGGTGTAAACTTGTGAGTTCCGATGGTCTTAACACCCTTCCCTTTTACTTTAATGTCTTTCACACGTCTAGCCTTGTCTGAGCAGCATCGTACTTTTCCACCCAGTGGCCCATATGCCCTGGTAGCCCTTCTTCCCACTGACACGAGGTTCCCTGGGTTTAATGACAATCTATCTCCCTCTTTAGGTACCCCATAAAAGTGTCTCCCCAAGATGGGTGAGTGTCCATCACTCCCTACTTTGTTTGGCTTACCTGGCGGTTCATCGTGTACACTAATATTCATTATCACTATTCCCCCAGCTATCGTGGTGTCAGCTTCCCCCCTCTCTGACGTTGCAGGGAATTCATTTGGAATTCTGCCACCGATGAAATATCCTACTGGGGATCTGTATAAACCAATTCCTTCCTTAACAGTCCGTCGTTTAGACAAAAAGTCATCTAGATATTTGGCTCCCACCAGTATACCTACATTTCTGACTGTGTCAGAGGTAATGTCCTGGTCTGCCAGCTTCACACCAAGGTCTTTCAATCGCTTGGTTGCTGCTGCAAGACCTCTGGTTGTAATAGCCGCAGGTAATGTCTTTACTACCAAAGCTGTAATATTTCTGCAATGTCCACCCAATTTAACAGTGACATCCACAACATCGTAAGACTTGGGTGGGCCCTGACTTATAGCACCTCCCAATGTCGTATTAACTTTGTCGGTGGCCTTCAACTTCAACTTAGCCACCAACTTCTCTGTTATCATGGACACTTGTGCTCCCGAGTCAAAGAATAATCGGGTTGTTTCGGATCTGTTCCCGTTCACAACTCCTGCCATGACTGTAGGTAGGGCAGCAACTCTGTGCTTCTCTCTCAGATTAGAGACTTTGCCCAGACTAATCACGCTGGCTACCACTTCAGGCTCGGACTCGCTTTCTATCTCTACTGGAGAAACGTCCCTACTAGCCTGGGGTTCCCTTAAATTATTGGGACATAGTGCAGTATGGTGCTTACCTTTCCGGCAATTACAGCACTCTGAAAGATGTGACTGGCAATCTTCTGTCTCATGTCCCCCACAACACCTTAAGCATAGCTGCAGCTCCTTTAGTCTCTGCCGCCTACTGCTCAGTGTTGCATACCGAGAGCAACTCGTGCTAGTATGTTCGCTTTCGCAGAACACGCATATTCTGGTACGAGTGTCTCTGAGGGTCTGCTTAGAGGTCCTTGTCTTAGACACTTCTTTGCCATAGTACACCCCAATGTTAGTTTTATGAGCTTTAAATTGATCTCCCGAGTTTCCTGAATAACTAACTGTTTGTTTATGTGATGATGTCGGTGACTCTTCTCTCTTATCTATGCTCAAATAAGAAACGAGATCTCCCAACCCCTCAATAATTTGCTGTATTGTAAACCGGTTAGTCCTATACTTCAAATGTAACTCATGTACTGTAATGCTAGCTAGTTTCCTCTGAATCGTCTGACTGACCATCCATTCCGATCCACCCCAATCATGTAAATCTTTGAGACTATTTGTCAAACTCATTACTTCGATTCGGAACTTCTCTAAGCTCTGACGGTCATGACGGCAAACCTCAAGATCGGACAATCGATAAAATATAGCTATCATTATCTCCTCTGTGTTGCCATACGCATTCTTTAGTTGATCCTTGGCATGTTGATAATTAATATCAGTGGTTTGGTAATGCCGGATCAAGTCCAGGGCTTTACCCTTGAGCTGTGAACGTAAGTACTGTAGTTTGGTGGCATCTGACAAATCATCCCTGTCATCTATCTGGGATTTAAACTGATCCCAGAAAGCAATGTACTCTGTCAAGGTTCCGTCGAACATTGGTAAATTCAATGTAGTCAATCTGGGTAACACTAGGAGAACTGTGGTGGCCTGTGCGCCCTGTACTATTATTTGTTGCCTCTGCTATATCAGTCTTCAATGTTTTCACTAACTTTTTGCAGAGCTTCATCTCCACTTTACATTCAGCCACGTGCTCGTCGTATTCTTCCTGAACTGCTTCAACAATTTCCTCAGACTCACCTGATGCATAGGCTTCTGCCTCATAACGTAGATAGGCTGTCTCAAAGGCTCCTAGGTTTCCCTCTAAAAGCTCTAAGCACTTTCCTAGATCTTGACAGTCTACATCTTCGATTTGTCTGATATCTCGGCACTCCCTACATGCCTTGATTATGCGTCCCTTGTGGGCATTCATAGATCGCTTTAGCTGGATTAGAGCTGGGACAGGTACTTTCTGATTCTCCTCCGTCATTGTTGTGGTTCAGTTAAGAGTTCGGCACTAATTTATACTTTAATTAGCCCACCCCACAGCACGCTACGGTATTAGGTGAGAATAAGTGATTCCCAAAGCTCCTCAACAAGCTTAACGACTTTCTTTACATATATTGGCTTGACTCCGAATTAAATGTACACTGTTAGCCCTCAAACCCAACTAAATGTATATTGTTGTTATGAAAGCTTAACCTAGCAACTCCCTGTACACAATAGTAAATAGTTACAGGACTTAAGCTAGCAAATCACAATTTAAATGAATCAAATACAATAAAATTCACACAGTAAAATATGTAGTCTAGTTTGTTAGTTTGATATCTTTATTATGCACCCCATACCCATCCTGTGGGCGGTAGTCAAAAGATTACAGAGGTACATAATGGGTCCAGGGACTGGACCCCAAAGTTATGATAGCTGAGCAAGTTACAAAGGTAATGAACTAACAAGCTACAATGGTAATGAACTCACAAGTTACAAAGGTAATGAAACATGTAAGTAAATTTACTTACGTTTATACATGGTTACAATCATGAACAAATTATAACGCAATGAACACTTCACTAGTCTACACCCAGTCACAACTGTAATGAGTTCTTGGTGTAAATTTTTATTGTTGGGTCACACATACACAC